>PVJA010026781.1:0-29289 GCA_004027025.1 Myocastor coypus | reverse complement strand
TTGACCAGAAAATTTGGGACACCTCTGAGTTATAGGATATTACAGCACAGGTTCTCTTATATCCTGGGTCTTTATTGACCTCGAAGGGCTAGGGCCAAAATATTGGCTACCCTTATAGACCTTCTTTTTCTACAATTTTTGGTTTGTTAGCTTACATTCTTAACTCTGCAGCAGAAATGCTTTGTGATACTATTACTCTATAACATAGGTACTTGAGCTTATCATCACTGGCTTTCTGAATATCAAATATCTTTGACTTAGCTTGGAAATGATATTTTCTAACCATCATTGATATTCTAATAACTTTCCATACAATGTGATATAAGCAGTTACACAATTTTGACACTGATATTTGGAAATACAAAATTGTAGCCTATCAAGAATATGGTATTTGGCCCAGTCTCTTATTTTCAAGTACTACTCTTGAGAAAATGACAGTAACTGAGTTTACACCAGGAACAGTACATATCAAAAAGACAAGAGTGACATGTATTCCAAACATAGTTTTAGTGTTACATTGTGCTATAATCAATATGCTAAACCTTTTGAAGGTTCTTGAGACCAATATCTGATTCATCCTGTGTACATAAGTGTATGGTTTTGCTATTGATATGTTTTCTTCTTTATCTGCTTTAGTCTCCCTAATATAAAAACTTTAAAGAAGAAAACAAGAACTTAAGGACATAACACAGCTGAATGTGTTAAGGACCTTTCTTTCTCCTAATAAATATATTCTGCTCATAACCTCCATTTGGTCTTCGAATTCATTCTTTGGTTTTAGAGAATACAAACTTGTCCCACTTACTTTTTAGGTTGGGAGATTTTTCCCTTATATTATTTTGGAGGTCATCACTTGGGATCAGTTTTTCTCCCTATATCATTAAGATAATAAATGTTCAATTTCTTTACTTTCTTCAGCTCTTAAAAATAATCCATCGAGGGGCTGGGGAGATAGCTCTGTGGCACAAGTGCCTGCCTGGCAAGTGCAAGGTCATGAGATTGAACCCTGGTCCTGAAAAAAAAAATCCATTGGGTTCCTTAACACTCTTCAATCAGTGTATTTTGGAAAAGAACATACTGAATAAATAGGTTTCAACGTAACTGCAGTGTTTTCTAAAACTGAAGAATGAATTTTAGGAACAAATGGAGGTTAAGAGCAGAATATATTTATTGGGGGAAGAAAGCTTCTGTATGAACAGGATAGAAGGGGATCCTGGGCAGGTTGTCCCTGAGAAGCTGTCTCTTTCAGGGACATTGAACTGTGCCAGTTTCTCCTTGGCTTTTGACACGACCTCAGAAGGCTTTGAGAGCATCCTTGCTTTTTGTTGTGAGGCAATGTTTGAGGTTATCCCATTCCATTTATTAAATCAGCCTTCTCCAAACAACCTGGGACTCTCTGGAGGAAAGTAATAGTGGAAAAACCCTAATCTGAGAACCAAGGATAGCTGAAGTTTATGAAGCTTTTCAGTAAACATAGCAAAGGAGTAGCCAGTTACACTACAGCAGACTTCAGGAAGGCATAGGAACCTCCCTAGAGAACAGTACCAGGCAGCTTCACTCAGCGCTCTGTCCAACAGACACAAAGTCAGGGACACAGAGTGCAGTCACCTGTGTGGAATGCTGTCATGGGCCAGGGGAAGGGTGAGAGTTAAGAAATATCCTTGTAAAAAAAAAAAAAAAAAAGAAACATCCTTGTAATGAGCTAACTTTTGAGTGGGGTTTTGAGGGGGAGCAGGTGAAGGAGAAAGTTGATAGGGAATGTATACAGCAACAGTAAGCTTTCCAGAAGTTCCTCAGAGAGGGAAAATATGAAGCTGTGACCTCCAGAGAAGTTAGATCATGAAGAGTTTAAAATGTAAATAGGACTTAAGAATGTGCATGTGTTTATGAGCTGCCGAGGCAGATGGAGAAGGCAGGCAGAAAGTGGAGATACAGAAGAGGGATGTGTCAGGGTGTTGCAGGCAGCTAAATTAGAAATATAAGCAATCAGACAGGGCCAGGCCCTCTAGGAGACAATATAGAAGCCCAGGTGACTTTGCAACTTTGGAAGACAGACACTCCCTGCTGTGGGCCAGACCTCAAGACAAAAGAGTAAACAAATGCAGCTGCATACTTCCCTAGAGATGGGCATCAGGAATTGATATTCTAAATAGGTATCAATCACCTTGAAAGGCCAAATGAGTCACTAACCCAAACCACAATAGGAAAAGACCCTGTCCTATATTCATGTCCACTTTTTTGTGACTCATTTCCCCCATTTGGTCCCAGATGTAATCAATTTTACCTGAGCACTAGTGCTTATAATCTCATTGGTTGACCATAGTTTTGTCCCACCTCATTCCCACCTAAGCAAGTTCCCATGTTCTCTACCACCTTAGACCTACCTCACCACATGGTTTTACTCTATATAAAGTCCCTAGAAGAGACAGCTTCCCAAGGATAACCTGCCCAGGATCCCTTTCTAGCCTGCTCATAAAGAAGCTTTCTTCCCTCAATCAATATATTCTGGTCTTAACCTCCATTTGTTCCTAAAATTCATTCTTCAGTTTTAGAAAACATAAATTCGTCCAGGTACCTTTCAGGTTGGGAGCTTCATTTTTCCCGTGTATGAGGGGCTGCAGGTAGCTGACATAACTCTGAAAAGAATGAAGGATGCTCCTAGTCTACTCTAGAGAAGGACCAGATCTCATTTAACCCTTACTTTCCAGCTGTGGACACAGTGCCTGATACATAGCACACCTTACCTACATGCTGAAAATGACCTAAGACACAGATGGAAGAGAATGAAAAACAGTGGTTCTGGAAGTGGAGGCATGACCCCTTTGAAGTCCATTAGCTCAAAACCATCTTTACAGTAACTCTGAAATGCTAGGCTCCAGGATATGCATAGCCTAACAGCACATGCAGAAGCAGCCAGGGCATCTAGCAAACTTACTAAGCCAGATATATAAGGAGATTTGCAGACATGGAAAATAGTGCCACTACTTTTGGTACTTTCAGTGAAGAACAGTTTTCATTAACGTGTTAGTGGGATTGCTGGGTGATATGTTTATTAGCATTATTACATATTACATTGTACTGCATAACTATGTTATTAGGTACCATTAACATTTCTCAGTTTGAATTACTAGTTAGCAGATATGGATAGATGAAATCCATGTGAGACCCTTAATAAATTTGAAGTGTAAACGGGCCCCAAGACCAGAAAGGCTGAGATCTGCTGTTGTAAAAGGAACTCAGAGCTGGCAGTAAGAGCCACTAATCACCACCAGAACACATGATGCCAACACTGTTCCACTGACAGCTACCTACCTTCCCATAAGAGGACTTGGTTAGCTCCTAGAGTTAAAAAAAAAAAAAAAAAAAAAAAAAAAAAAAAAAAAAAAAAAAAAAGACAACTTGCTCACTTTCTGCTGTCCAGGCACATGCTCAAAGACTACAAGGAGTGATCAAAACATATGAAGCTTATATTTTTAAAGATTCACTATAATGAAGAGCACTGCCAAAATCACTCAATCTGAACACCTGTCTGCTAGGACCCTTGTTTTCCAAAGCCAGCATGATAGTCCCAAGTGGAAATCAGGAAGGTCATTTGTAAGGACGAGAAGGGGACAGTTACCAAATGCTGTCACCTCAGCTCACATCATTTCCCTGTGAGACAACTCAGGTACTTGTTCAACCTGCACCTACTCCTGTGCCCTGAGTCTTGATGCACTTATCTCCCTGAAAACCAGAGCCAGCCTTTTACCGGAAATGCTCAAGAATGTCTGCATCACATGGAATCTGGAATTTCAAGTACAAACTTTAATTAGGCCAGAGTTTTACAAATTTCCCTTGTGGCTCTTCACTATTAGAGAGAACAAACGTCTTTAATATTGAACTTATACATCACGTGATCTCTGTGTCAATGTCGCTGATAAATTCTATGTCCTTTTGCAAAGTTTATAGTCTTCTTAGAGCTGTCTGAATGTCTTTCAAACTCTTCAAGACTGGACACCAGGGAGTGGGAGTAATCATTTCTTTAAAATTGTACTTCCTTTACAACCCCAAATAGGAGATGTGAATATATGAATGTAACAGCCCAGGAACAATTATTCAGATTTATGGAGAATACCATTTTAGGTTTTACTCCAACCACAAGTAGGCTTTTACTCATGTGGCTGGGGATTTGTTAAGAGTTAGGATTGAGTTTGGTGGAAACGTGCTGTATGCTTAAAGTCCTCTGAAAATCAATAGAGCTAGAGATATCTGACTCAGGGTCCTAGTATGCTAACTTCAGGAAGGCAGGAATAAAGGTGAAGTCTTCCGCGGAAGTCACATGGAGAAAGGGAACTTGGCTTCCACCTGCTCACTGTTTGAAGATGGGCTCCCCCCCCTTTATAATTCAGCTACAGGAGACAGAAAGATTCAGTAGAAACTGATGACAGTATCTTGAGCAGATGTGCCTGACACACACACCCAGCCGTAGCTGAAAGAAATTATTAACCTTCACCTCTTGCATTACTGAGTGCAGTCTCCAACTTAGGGTGCAAGGCTAAGAGGATATTAATTAGCTGATCCAGGGTCGTAGCAGCGGAGTCCACGTGGCAGTCCCGACCAGACAGCCACACACTGACCAGGGGAGCTGAGAGGACTTTGGACAAGGAAAGAGCATAGCTCTCAGCAGGGTCCTGCCGGTAGAACTGAAGAGGTGTTCCGTGAGGCAACGCCTCCTTAGGGGCGAAGCCATCTCCCGCAGGCGGTAACCCAGCCCACCATTCAGTCTGTTCAAGTTCGCGCCTCTCTTGCCTCCCGCACCCCCAAGTCCCCCAAGTCCGCCTTAGGCTCCTCTGTCCTACCCCCACGCGTGGCGTAGGGGAGGGCTGACCGGCGCAGGGTAAGCAGCCAGGCACAGGAGTGCGCCCAGCGAGGGGTAGCTTGGGCTTCAAATAGCCGTTTACAGCCCCAGGCTGTCGTCCTTGACCCCGAAGTCATCGCGCAGAGCAAAGGGACACCCGCCGGTAGGGGGGCTTGCTCGGGCCCTTGCTGCCCCTTTAAGGGTTCCAGAAACTTTCCCTCTGGTAGCAGATTAGCCTCGTCACATCCGCTGGCCGTGGCCTCCAGGGCCCGCGTTCCGAGCAAAGTCAGAACCTCAGTTTCCCGGGGAAGGGAGGAGCGTGGCCCGGGACCAGGGCTTGCGTGGGGTGAGCGCCCGGGGGAACCCTGCACGCCCCACACTGGGCCTCAGCGACAGGGCGGGGCCGCGGCGCTAACTTGCTCAAGTTGGCTGCGCGCAGGGAGCCGCTCAGCGGTGGCTCCTCCCCGGCCTCCGCCCACCTCCGCCGCCTGTCCGGCCCGTACGCGCCGCAGCCCGCGCGCCCCGTCCGGACCCCACCGCGGGGATGGGCGCGCTGGCCCGGGCGCTCCTGCTGCTTCTGGTAGCCCAGTGGTTGTTGCCTCCCGCGGCCGCGACGCCCGCGCCCTTCACTCTGCCTCTCCGAGTGGCTATGGCCACGACTCACCCGGCCTCCCGAGCCCCAGTGCCCGGGACCCCCGCGTTGCCCCGTGCGGAGGGTCTGGCGCTGGCCCTGGAGCCTGCTGGTGCCGCCGCCAACTTCTTGGCTATGGTGGACAATCTGCAGGGCGACTCCGGTCGCGGCTACTACCTGGAGATGCTGATTGGGACCCCGCCGCAGAAGGTAAGTGAGTGGGTGCCCCGCGGTCCCAGCGTCCCCTAGGCGGTCGCTTTGCAGGACTCGCGGCAGGGTTGGAGTGTTGCCTCACCAGCAGCTGCTGTCGCGGAAGAGCAGAAGAGCCCGGGGGTGCGTGGGTCGGGAGCGGGGGGCGCGCTGAGGAGGGCTCCGCGTTCGGACATCGTGGTGCCAGAGGCGCCCTGGAGCGGTTCTGGGAGCGACAGCATATTCCAGCAAGGTGCCCGGGCCTAGGGTGAGATGCTGTTGGAATAAGTAGAGGAAAGCCCCTGCGTTCCTCTTCGTTGCTCTCCCACGCTGTCTCTTAGCTAAGGCGGCTTGTGGCAGGCACCCTTAGAAGGCATGTGTCCACGAGCTCAACCAAAGCAGCCCGGCTCTGAAGTGGCGGGTTGGCCGCCCCCTGTGCAACAGCGAGTTGGATCGTGCGCGTCCTCCGCGCCGCCAGCTGCCCGGCCGCTGCACACGGAGCCTGGCGTTCACACGCGTGAGGTTGGAAAGTAGGAAGCGAACCCAAGCAACTGGGGTTAAATCCGGGCAGAGCCAGGGGATGACGAAACAGAAACAAGCCCCGCAGCTTCCTTTTACCCTTACTGGGACGTTCATTTTCTAGCACTTTTGATAGCAAGGAACGTATGTCTCCAAGCGCAATCATCTAAAAAAAGAAATTTCCAGGAGTTCCTCAGACCCCTTCTCCCTGCAGACTTCCTAATCCATGTGCGATTTTAGGTCACATTATCTCATCAGTCTCACACACTATGTGAAGAACCTTTGTTTTTATTTTTAACATTGTCATTTGGGTTTTAATTCTGCTATGATTGCCCATAAATAGAATGTACTCATGACTTCTCTATCATTCTAATTAAATTATTCAAGACTTTAAGAGGAAAGATATACCATGTTAATTCTTTTTTAAAAAAGGAATCTCTGGTGAATAACCTCTGTAGTTGTTTAATTGGTTGGTGGGTTTGTTTTTTCCTTTTTGTTTTTCCTTCCAAAGTATGTTATTCTGCACCAAAGTTGGATTCTAGTTGCTGTGGTGGAAGCATGCGCCTTCCTGCCATCAGGTAGAAGGCTGGTGGCCACGGGGCAGCAGAGTCACCTGAGCCAGCTTCTCAGACCCCAGCTGCCAGCCCACGTGAGCAACCTTGCGCTTGCACACACAAGACCCACAGGAGGCCAGGAGAGTCTTCTGCATCAGGGAAAGAAACCTTTTGGAACAGCCCAGGGACTCCCCATTTTAGGAGATGTGTGCTTTCTTGAAGTGCAGTTCCTGTTGGTTTTCTCAAGTGGAAGAGACGTGTCCTGCTTCAGTAAGGTTGACTTGACCACAGGCTGAGCCTTCCTTTTGAGGAAGAGGAGGAAAGCTCTCATGGGAGTAAAAGAGATTTCTCCTGACTTTCAAAGAAAGCTTTCATAAGTAATGGTTTGCCTTTGCTGATTAATGCAGTGACCTGTACTTTAAGATGATAGTGTTTAAGTAATCTCATTAACAGGAACATAGTTCCTGTAGTTATATCTTTATCTCAGCAGAGAAAGATTCAAGGCTATCTTCTTCACAAACTGCATGATTTGACACTCTTGGGATCCTGGAGCTCTGTAAATAACATCCATATCAAAAGTGATGGATAGCCGGGCGTGGTGGCTCATGCCTGTAATCCCAGCACTTGGGAGGCTGAGGCAGGAGGATTGGTGCGAGTTTGAGACCAGCCTGAGCTACAAAAATGAGCTCAAGGTCAGCCTCAACTGCATAGTGAGACCCTGTCTCAAAAAGACAAAAAGAAAAAGTGATGGAACAGTAGTGTATTCCATAGAAGGCTGGTTGTACCCAACCAGGGTTCATTTGTACACAGGAGTGGGATATTTTGCACCCATGCCCTGGCCTGATTCCATGCTTTTCTGCGAAGTCCCGGCCCATGCTGTTTCTGAAAGTGCATTGCAAACCCTCAGGTACTAGTGACCTGTGACCAATGCATGCAGTTTACTGCTTACCCCGCTGCCATCCAAGAAATGCCCTGACCAGCAGCAGGGTGTTTGCAGTTGGTTTGACAGGACAGCAGAGAGGTGACTTCGTGTGAGTTTCTCTGCACTGTTACTGATCAGGAGTCATGCATTTATTCTCTGTTCAATCTCTGCCGCCTAAAATAAAAATTGCTTAGGTGGAGAGAAAAAAAAGACTGTAGAGTCAAGCAGTAAATACCCAGGACTTGTCTAGTAGTTCCTAGTGAGTGTGAGTGTCAGGTGAGCTTCAGGTGTTTGTGCCTTGGCATCCCTACCTTCTCCTTCAGAGATTCTTCTGTGCACAGAGACAGGGACTGGGGCTTAGTTGACTGCTTAGTAGGGCAACAGAGCCAGAAACGGAGTGCTGGAAATGGATCTTAAGGAGCCACACTCTGGAATCCCAGTTCTGAGCTCCAGGAAGATATCTTGTTCCTTCATGCACTTACTTCTTGTGTTTTCTTTGGTGATTTTGACTTCAAACTACCCTGGCACCTCTGAACCATAGGACTACAGCACCATCTCCTCTTTCTTCCTTTTTTTTTTTTTTTTTTTTTTTTTTTTTTTTTTTTTTTTTTTTTTTTTGTCTTTTTGAGATAGGGTCTCTCTATGCAGTTCAGGCTGGCCTTGAGCTCACTTTTGTAGCCCAGGCTGGTCTCAGACTTGCACTGATCCTCCTGCCTCAGCCTCCCAAGTTCTGGGATTACAGGCATGTGCCACCATGTCAGGCCCCTCCTCTTTCCTTTAGGGAAGTGCTTAAGGAGCAGCACAGTGAAGAGCTGAATCCATAGTAGGACTCTAGAAGAACAGGAGGCTCCTGAGACACTGGAGCATGGTGAATCCCTCTGCCTGCTGTGGAAGAAGCATGCTTTGGAAGTGTGCTTGTCCTCAGATGCTTTCATCAAGAACTGAGGGTCCATTGTTCTGCCATCAGACTCTGTGCAAGCCACAGGCATCTGCCCAGAAGCCTGAATGTGAGCCATGCACCAGTGGGCAGGTCCATGTTGGCATGGAGATGAGAGCTCCGCATGCACGTGGATACCATTAAGTGACTTCTTTCCAACAGGAGGACTAGCCTCTGCTGGAACCCTGCAATTTGGCCCTAGTAATAATAATAATGGGGTCCTCAGGTGATTATAATTATGGCAATTTCCATTATATCAAAAAATACTTTCATGCTAACACACTAAACCCAACTGAAGATTGGAAAGCTCTGCAGCTGTATACTTTAGAGCGGCATCAAAGGAAAAGACTTTGGGGATTTCTGTCGAAAGACTGTCATCTCCACAAGTGTTGACAGGCCACGCTGTTTAGTTGAACGTTGGAATGCAAACAGTAAACATCATTTTGGTTCATGTGCTTCATTATCAGGCTCTTGATCCATGCTGACCCAGGAGGCTTTGAGCTGAAAGCATGCACTGAGCTTCGACTGAGTTTAGGAGGTGATCTTCAGAATAAGCCAGCCAAGGTGCCCATATCATGCTGAGCTGGCCATGGTGTGGCTGAAGACGTGAAGGCAGCATCCTCAAGGCAAGGTGTGAGGAGCACCTCAAGGAGGTAGACTGTCTAGGGTGGCAGGCAAAACGAAGATCTCAGGGTTGAAACAGCCAAGGAGTCGTAGCTATGTTGCCACCAGCTCCATGGGGTGAGATGCAGCCATTCCTGAGCTTTCACAAAACAACTTATTTAAGACTCAATGGATGGCAGAGGACACACAAGCAAGCCACACTCCAAGCTCCCCACAGCACGGAGGGACTGAGCTGGAGAAACAGTGGACCGCAGCATTACAGCTCCCTTTGCATCTTGAGTGTGGGCGAGAGGTGCCAGCTTAGCATCTTGTACCAGTGCAAGGTGTATGGTGGGCATGTACTCTGCCGCTCAGCCATGCCCTACCATGTAGCTCACCTCCTTCAGCTTTCCTGAGGTCTCATGGAGTTTACAGTTATTTGACCTAATTACCAGACAGGGACACTAAACTCAGCAAGCCAGGTCATGTGCCAGAAGCTGCACTGCTAAGGGGTAGGATAGGGAGGTACCCCTGTTGTCCATGGCCCTGTTTGTGCCACTGTTTTAGTTACAATAACATTTAAAAAGATCAGTCTTTATGTTTCTGTGGACAACTTGGTGCCACTAAACACTTCCTGGACATGTCAGTGTCAACCCCTGGGCCTGCAAGCCACTCTGGCCACCCTGAACTTTGACACCTCACCCTGTAAGTCCTGCACTCACATCCTCCAGATGCTTGTAACAGTCTCCACAAACTGAGGGCTTCAAATAATGTATTTGTTCAAGCCCCAAAATCCAAAATCAGGTTTTAGAGTCTGGGCATGGTGGTGTTCATGCCTGTAATCCCAGCACTTGGGAGGCAGGAAACAGGAAGATCACTATGAGTCAGAGCTGTGTAGTGAGACTCTGTACAGAAAATAAAAAAGAAAGAAAGAAAGAAAGAAAGAAAGAAAGAAAGAAAGAAAGAAAGAAAGAAAGAAAGAAAAAGAAAATCAGGGTGTTAGCAGGACTGTCCTCTCAGAGGGCTTGAGAAGGAGTCTGCCTCACCTGTGCTTGGTCAGCTGTGTTCCCTAGCTCACAGCTCAGCCTCGGCCTTTGTCTTCATGTGAGGTATTCACTATGCATCTCTCTCTGGCCAAGTCCCCTTCCCCTTGTTTCTTCTATTTTATTTTTCTTCATAAGTATATTTGAGGTTTTACTTTTTTTTGACACAGGGTATTGCTATGCAGTACACATGGCCTTAAACCCACTATATAGCCCACACTGGCCTTGAACTTGTAGCTGTCCTCCTGCCTTAGCCTCCCAAGTGCTGGGATTACATGTGTGTGCCACCATACCCAGCTATTCTCTTTTATAGGGAAACTCATCACCAGATTACTTTTCCTTGTCTTATCTTGCTCACCTCTGCAAATGTCTGCTTTTTGGAACAGGCAGCAGGGTTTGGTCTTCAGCATGCAGTCATCCTTGATATATCAGTGTGTGCTGTCCTGGGTCAGATTGCATGAAGCATGTAGTCCCCTAAGACTGTACTGTGTGGTGATGCTATTTGTTTAAATGCACTCTGATTTTTGTACAGTGACAGAATTGCCTAATGATGTATTTTTTAAATGTAGCCCCATCATAAAATGATATACACATAGGGGGCATGGTTTAATCCACAAGTTAATTTTTAGATTATCCTTCTATGGGATTGTTTTTATTTTATTCTATTCTACTTTTTTTTTTTTTTTCTTATTTCAGAACCTTTGTTTGTTTATTCACTCATTTTTATGGCCAGCTCATCCTGCCCCGGGGGCAGGGCTGGCTCAGCATGTGGTGCCGGGGATTGAACCGCAGTCCCTGAAGCCTCCCAAGCTTTCCCAAGCAGGTGCTTTAGACCACTGAGCCATCCCGCCCAGCCCCTATTCTACTTTAAAGTGCCAGGGACTCTCATTTGGAACTCAAGTGCAGTGTCCACAAGAAGCAATGAGCAGGGGCGGTTTGGTGTTGGGTTGATGTGGAGTCTGGTGAGATAGTGCCTGGAGGAGAGTGGGGAGGAGAGAAGGGAGAGGGAGGAGGGAGGTTTCAGCCGCTTTTTTGTTTTTCCCTATTGGCTTCCTCATTAGAGGAATTGCTTAAAATGTTAACACACCACTTGTTCCAAGGAGCTGCAGTTGTGTGGAATGGGAGAATCCTATCCAGCCTGTGGGAGCATGGGTTAGAGATTAAACACATGGTACCCATAAACATGCTGCAAACACTGCAGACATAGCCACTCATGTCTTTCATGCAAGGCACCTTCCACCTTTCCCAGTTCAGCTATGTTAGCTGTAAAGTAGGTAGATGTTCTCCCCTCCAGGGCTTCTTTTTGCTGTCCCACCCAAGTCTGACCTGGGGACCTGCTCTCCCACCCTTGGACTTGCCCTGACCTGCCCTAACCTAGCTGGCTTCTCTTCCTGTTTTCCCTAGAACCCTTCCTGGCCCCTGCTCACTAAAATCCAAAAGGGCAGGATAAGGTTAGCTGTCAGTGTCTTGGTTTTCTCTCACAAATAGCACAGACCAGTTAAATTCTAAAGAAATGAATGAGGTTTATCAGGCTCCCTGTTTGGTCCAAGGCCAAGGGCCCACATCTTGTGATAGTGACTCTTCTTATCATCAGACTCCTGAGGCCACACTGTGGCAGAAAGCCTGACCTAACTACACTGGTTTTCGTAGCAGAGACGCGCCCCCACACAACTCATTAATCCATTAACCTGTTAATCACATGAATGGATTAATGTGTTCATGACCACAGAGTCCAAATCCCCTCCTCTGGGCACCTTTGGGCCCTACTTCTGTCTCAGTGGAGCATTGAATGTCATCCTCAGTTTCTTTGTGAGGTAAGAGGGTGCGGCTGCCCTGGACTGGGGAGATATGTGGAGCTGCATCTCTCCCTTGTGGTGGCCTCTTACTTGCAACTTCAGACAGACTGGCATCTTAGATATGGAATAGATCAGGTCAGGCCTTTGATCTCTGGATTCCACATCTAGCAGGCGGGCCTATGGACATGGCCTGGTGGCTGCTGGCTCCTGTCCCCTATAATACAGCAGGACAGATGGCCCCATGTGCAGGTAACAAAGCACCAATCTAGGGTTTCCTTTCATTCCCAGCCCTGTGACTCCCACCCATTCTTGGCTTCCTGTTTCTGGTCACCAGTGGCCAGAAACCAGGACTCCTTGTTCACTGGTGACAGCAGACACCACTGAATGACCTGAATGCACCTGTGAGGAAGCTGGGCGGCTGTCTCCTGTCAGTCCTCTGGCTGTGCATCACATCTGTGGGTGGAGCCTGGGAAGGGAGTATGTCTTCCTGTGCTGAGGCAGTGCATGAGGCCTGGTCAGATTGGTTGTGGCTTTGCTCCCCTAGGTCCCTTCCTGGCACAAGTGTGTTATTGAATAGCTTTCCTATTGCAATGTAACAAGGACAAGAAAGCCTTTTTTTCCCCTCTTGGAATTCTCAAGAGAAGTAAAAAAGTTCTTGGCACACAGGCCTAACCACATTATGGAAATGAAAATCGTAGGCTTGTTTTTTGTTTGTTTGTTTTTGTTTTATTTGTCTTTTGGTGGGATCAAGGTTCAAATTCATGACCTTGCACTTGCCAGGCAGGCACATATACCACAGAGCTATCTCCCCGGCCCCAGTAGGCTTGATTTTGAGTGAATGCTGGCTGTTCTACACTGGGCTCAGAGAGGACTGTTCCAAATTTTTATTGCAGAGCATATCCTATAACTGGAAACACAATCTCAGTGCTACCATGCTGGGAAACTGCAGGGGGCGCTGTGCACAGGGAGTGGGGATGCTGTGCTGTCCATCATTCACCTGACCCCAGAGTGGCTGGGAGGAGCAGTTGTACCTGACTATTCCTGACTGCAGAAAGATGATGGCCATGGGCAGACACAGATGAGTTCTATGTCTGCATCTTGGAAATCCCCATACTGGAAGCCCAAAAAGGCCCACCAAGTAGCCATCCCGGCTCTTGGCTGGTGAAAGGTCATCATCTTGAACCAGTTTTCCAGGTAGTGGTGATGTCAGTTTGTGTGTCCAGCTCCCAGGAAGTAAGCTGCTTCTTGGTAAAGGAGGGCATAGATTCTGGAGGCCAGTGGGCACCCAGAGGCTTTCCAGGTATGTCCCTCACCCCTGGGGAAGCTGCCTGGGAAGCAGGTGCAGCCATGTACCCTGCACAGTGGCTTGGTGCTGAGGCCAGATCTGCTCCTTGCTGGATGTTGAGTGTTTCAAGCTACTCTTTTTTTTTTTTTTTTTTTTTTTCCGAGCTACTCTTTAACTCAGGCAGGACTCAGTTTTGTTGCCTGTAAATTAGAAAATTTGATCTAGAGGACTGAGGTCCTTCTGAAGCTCTAATACTCTGTGGCTAGTCTCTTCTATTGGACAGGACCTTTGAGAGCCCTTGTCTCTCATTTCCCAGTGAGCATTGCTTTGACTTACTGCAGCTGAGTTGCCAGAGGACCTGCTAAAGTGCAGACTCATCTGATTCAGTGTCCTAGGCAGAGGGTGGAGTGGCTTGTGAGGTCATTGCTGCCTAGACCTGCTGGTGGGGCAGAGGACTAGGGAAGCCTGGCAAAACCAGTTGATGATGTAGATTCCTAAAATTCAGTACAAGGCAAAGCTCTGCCTGCATTTTATCTAGTCCTTCAAGCCCCATAAAGCACCAGTGCATGCTCTTCCCTTGTGTGGCCCTTGGGGTTCGCTGCAGTGGCTTGGTCTCTCTCTGAGTGTGGCTCCTCATGGAGAAAAGGTCTGTGCTTCATATTCTCGAGCGTGTTACAAATCCAAGGTTGACCTCATTCCTTTCTGCTCTGCCAACAGCAGCCTGTGCTCCAGCAGCTCCCTAGTGTGGTCAGAAGGGCAGAGCACATTATTCTCCAAAGATTGGTGCTGAAGTTTTGCCTCAGAGTCTTGGCACACAGACCTAACTATATTAGGGAAATGAAAGAAGTAGAGCCCTACTGCTGCACTAGAGCCCTATAGTCTTGGCACTGAAGGGGACCTTTTTGAATTTCCAGTTTGTCCTGCAGCAATTATTTGTAAATCTAACAAAAGGAATCGCTAGGAGAGCAGAGTGAAAAGGGAAAGGATGCACAAGATAAAGTAGCATCTTTTTCACTGTGAGATTCAGCCAGTTCCCCGCTCTGGGGACACTCTTGCAACTGGGCCTGGTTCATCTCTGGGAAATGAGATCTTATTGCAGCATGAGGTGAAGTGTGGTGCCCAGCAGGAGAGGCTGCACTCTCAGACAACTGCCCGGTGCACAGACTTCTTTAAGTGAAATGTTCATGGGCTGGTGTTATAGTTTATGTCTAGCTGTCCCCCCAAAGCCTCACGCAATCATGGGGCAGAGACTTCTAGAGGTTGAGACTTGACTCATGATCTACTGGGATTATGTGTTTTAGTACTGATGGGATCATGCGTCTGAGTACTTCTGGGATTATGGGTGTGACCTAAGGTGGATAGGCTGAGGCAGAGAGCCTGAATGTGATATAAAGAGAGACAAAGAGACAGACTCTCACTGTTGCTCTCTGCTGCCCTGGTTGGTTGGCTGCCTCTTCACCGTTTTGTAGCTTTTCTGCCACCGTGAACTGGTGGCCGCTGCATTGTGCCTGTCTGCCTTGGATCCAGCTGAGTATGAACTGAAATCTCCAGTAACTGTGAGCTAAGTAAACTTTCCTTCCTTCATTTTGGGTGTTGGGTATTGTCCTATCAACGAGTAAAAAGTAACTAAGACTGCTGGAGACCAGCTGGCTATGTCATCATGGCCTGCTAACACATGGGTGTGACAGCCATTTTCCGCAGATGCCATTGGGCAGCTAGGAATCCTCAAGAAGGTAGAGTGGGTCACCTGGGAGCATAGGTATTTAAACACCTATGTGCTTAAATAAGGCTGGTCCTGGCTCAGCATCTGTTTGTTCTTAATTCCCACAGAGCTCTGAGCTCTTGGGGACACAGCCTCCAGAAGGCTTGAAACAGAAAGAGAGGGCTTGGGAACTTGCATATTGCATGCCGAGGGGATGGGGCTATAGTATGTGTCCCCTCCTCGACTCTACTGCCTTCCAGGAGGACCAAGTTGGACAGATAAATCAGTACCCATTTCAGAGTTACTGCAAGAGGTACATGGTGTATAAGGTGTTTGGATATCAGCCCAGCATCAGACATGTGGCGTGTGTCCTACAAGTTCTAGCTCAGAAAATGAATTCCAGCAAACACAGTGGATGTTAAAACAAGCCATCAGAAATGGAGACCTGTATCCTGACAACTCACTGTCACACCTGGTGACACTGCTGGCTCCTGAGAGGCAGAGGCCAGTGATGTGGTCCCACTTTCTGGGACCCACGGGAAGCCTCCACCCAGAGAAGAGTCTGGCCCAAGTGAGGACTGCTGGCAATGCAGGACTGTCCCATGGGGAGGGTCAGTGTGGGCACATGGGGCATGGCAGCAGGTAGCACCTGTTGATCCCTAGGAGTTTTACAATCCTGTCTTGTTCCTGGTGTCACTCACCAGATACACAGTTGGGGTGGGGGTGGGGGATTGGAAGTTGTTTTAACTAGAGTGATGAGGGAGTTGGCGAAGAGACTTTTGAGCTAGACTGGGGGAATGCACGTTCAGTATTTTATTGAGTACCTACTGTATATCATGCCTGTGCTAGGCTCAGGGAAGCAACAGTTTACTAGACAAAGATGATCCTTGTTTTTACACAGTCTGCATTCTTGGTAGGAAGACAGATTGAAAAAAAAAAGAAGAAGAAGAAAGAAACAGCACTCTCGGGAAGCACTGAGAGACATGCAGCCTGGCCGATGTGTGGGTAGAAGGAGACTGCAGAGGTGGGGCAGGCAGAGGTGCAGCCATGGAGGTCCAATCCAAGCCACCCTGGTGTGATACGAACAAGCCTCTTGAGACTGTGGGGGTAGTATAGACATCTCTGAGAGACGTTCAGTGTGAGTGCACATGTGGAGCACACTGCAGACACTGGCTTCTGTGGGAAACTCCTCTTTTCTGTCATGTGAGAGTGAGCATAGGGCCGGATTTTAGGAGATCAAAAGCCTTGCAAAGAGCACGCCAGCATCATACCACACCACTGCAGGCAGCATGGGGGAGGGGGGTCAGCACAGGGCATCAGGGACAGCTAATCTGGGCGTGCAGGAGAGTTTCTCAGTTAAGAAGGGAAAAGAAACCCCAAATGTCCGGGGATCAGGGGTGCAGGAGCCCATGGCACACACTGTTCAGCTGCATCCTGGGGCCAATGATGTGAGCTTGGGAGCTTTATCTGGGAGGTGATCCCAGGTGTCAAGGGTGGGAATTGTGTGGCATGAGGAGGTAAGGGTGTGAGCAGAGGCATCTAGAGAGGCTCTGCTAGACTGTAGGCCAAGACAGCTGGCATCACCAATCACCCTGTCCATCATGGGCTGGTGGTGATGGATCTGGCCCTGCAGTTGGCCAGAGACATTACGGGCAGAGTAGCAGGGGATCCCTTTGGCCATGGGTGTGTGCAGAGATGGCAAGTCTGGGTGTGAGCCTAGAGACATGGCTCGTACAGCCAGGCCAGCATTTGGGGAATAAGAGAATGGATACTGTTTCCACTGAAGGTACTTTAGAGTATTGTTTCAGCCCCAGAATGCCAGAGCTGGGTTCAAAAGGTCCTTTACAAAGGAAGCTCTCTCATGGCCTAGGATCAAGTCCTGAAAGCCATGACACACAAGTGTGAATGAGTGTCATTCCCAGCTATGTGTTTGGCACCTGACCCGGAAGATGAAGATTTTGCGAGCCGGAGGGCAGGGGCAAAGGGAGGGTGTGCTGAGGCTGAACACAACCACACAGCTGCCTTTAAAAATCAAGCATTCAAAGCATAAGCACTTTGCAATTGAGGTCACGAACCCTGTAGGGAGCTCCAACTCTGCCAACTTCCTGGTGCCTCTAATTGTAGTTCACAGAGGACCTGGCCTGTGGCTTTCATGGGCTGAGGAACTTAGGATAGCATAGTTATATCACAGCCATATGCTCTAGGTCAGACACAGGCTCCAGACATGGGGCTGGTCCATGACATTGAAGGGCACAGAGAGCATTCCCATCCCCTGGTGATGCTACAGAGGTTTTAAGGTCCTCCTGGCAGTCTCATCCCAGCTGGCAGGGATGCCAACATTATACCTCCTTGGCACGGGCTTCCAGATGTGTCACCATGCAACAGGTCCTGTGCGTACTACTCTATGACAGTGATGGTGCTGTGACGCTGGTTCACATAGCTACTGTGCTTTTGCTGTCATTTTAGAGCTTATGTATCTTACCTCTCTGTTAGAAAAGGAAAAGGAATTAGCTTGAGGCCAGTCCCTTGGGAGGGAGGGCTCCAGAAGGGGGTGGCATTGCTACTGGGAGGTCTGTGCACTGCTCCTGGGGACAGAGTGTGATGGGTGAGACATTGAGAGGGTTGAGCCCAGCACTGCAGAGGACCAGGTTCTTGAGCATGAGTGTGTGTGCGCGCGTGTGTGCATGTATGTGTATGCGTGTGTGTGCGTGCGTGTGTGTGTGTGTGTGTGTGCGCGTGTTAGTCCTTAACAGAAAGAGTTGAAAGTTAAAAAAAATCTAAACAATAAAATTGAAAAGTTTAGAAGTTACAATAAGGTAATTTAGCATTCAAAGAAAAATGTATTTCAGTTTAGCATGATGCAATGAGGTCTTCTGCTGTGTACAGACACTCTGGGCCCTTAACTCCCACGAGCTCACCTGCAGCCACTTCCAGTCCTGTGAGCCCCATGCGTGGATGCTCTAGATGAGTGCAGTTTTCCGACCTTGATGATACTTTCCTGTCCCTTCCTATATTTAGGACATTTTGACTCAGAAATGCTTACCATTGCATGATAGTTACCCTGAGCACTTGGGACAGCAAGGTACTGTGCAGCCTGGGGCCATGGCATGCCACACAGCCTGACTATGTGCAGGCTGCTGGCCCCACTCTGTGATGCCAACACCATGTGATTGCCTGATGATGCACTGGACACACTCCTATCCTTAAGTGACCCACGGCTGTGTATGTAGGGTTTAAAGGGATTTATGATATGCCATTATCCTTTGATTAGTAAACAGTTGCCTGTTTGGGCTTAACCTTATCACACACAGGGCAACTTCTGCTGTCCCACCCTCCAGCTTTCCCTATACTGTCATACAGTCCTGTGCCCAGTGGATTGACTGGCCAGGTTGCAGGCTACATGCTGGCTGTACAGATAGAACATGGGGTCTTCACACCTCTAGGTGAGACCTTGCTCCTCCCCTGTGTGTCCAAGCTGGACTTCCCTGGGGACTACTTGGCTTTGTCTCTGTAGACGCCCACCTGTCTATGCTAGGTTCATGTACCACACAGCCAATCCAGGAATGAAAGGGCCCGACCTGTGGTCCTGGCCTTCAGAGAAGCAGCACTGTCTGTTATGCTTCATGTCTGGATGTCCCCCCAAAGCCTCATGCACTTTTAGATGGGGCTTTCTTGGGGGTGTCTTGAATCTGTTTGTGTTTCATTCATGGATCAATGCTAGGATTAAGGGGCCAAGATTAAGACTGGGTGATTGCTGAATCTGTTGAGTGATTGGATGGGCACTGCCTTAATCCCAGCAGTCTGGATAAGATAAAAGCACAAAAACAGTTTTGCCCATTCTTGCTCTTACTGCTTTTGCCGTCTTCTGCTGCCATGAACTGTTGCCTCTCTGCCTTGTGTCGCCCTGCCTTGGAGCCTGCCAACAAAGGACTCAATCCTCTGCAAACTGTGAGCTAAATAAACCCAGCCCCATTTTAACTTTGAGTATCAGGCACTTTGTCTCAGCACTAACAAAAGTAACCTAAGCACAGTCTAACCTCACACTTCAGCCTCACACTGCAGACCAGTGTCCCCTGGGCTCTTCAGGTCTTGGCTACTGCCAGGTTACATGAGTTCCCTGTTTCCCATTCCCGGCTATCTCCAGTCTGTCACCAACTTTAATGCTTGCACTGTTGGGGAGCAATTAGGGCCCCAGGTTCACAGCAATCCTGGCTCCTCTGGCCAAACAGTGACTCCATCAAGCTCTTAGTTTGGAAGTTCTTTAGTTTGTTTCTCATAGTAGTGCAGGAATTGAATTCAGGGGCTCGTGGATGTTAGGTGCACTACCAGCAAGCTATGTCTCTAGCCCTTTAAGTTTTATTTTGAGACGGGATCCTGCTAAGTTATCCAGGCTGAACCCATGCCCCTATCTCAGCCTCCCAAGTAGCTGAGCCTGCAGGTGGGCACCGTGATTCTTGGCTCTGGAAGCTCTTTGTACATGGCCTTGTACACTGATGATGTAGATACCTGCATTGCCATCACAATGCCTGGTTCTTTGTACAAGGACTATTTTCTTTGTCTGAGGAAACTTTTAAGATACGCTTAAGATACTTTTAAGATACGCATTTGGAAATTCCATGGTGGTACATTTGGGGCGAGTCTTTTTTTTTTTTTGGTGCTGGGCAGTGGGTGAGCCTTTACAGAATATGGAAATTGATATCCAGTTGAGAGACATAGTCTGACCCTCACATCTCTTTCCTCAGCCTCGCTGTTGTGCAGATGTTGGAACTTCCTATTTGAGTGCTCCTATTTGAATCTCCGTCTCTTTAATTCCATTCTCTATACTCATTTTTACCCAGGTAACTTCAATTTCCAGGAGCACCTTCCTTTCACCCCTCCTCTTCACTGTGCCTTGCCTCTGTCTCAGTTGCCCATCTTCTCTTTCTCTGGTAGGATTTTGTTAGTGTGCCTGCCGTGGTCTGTGTGTCTCATTCAGCAGTCTTCCCTCATCTCTCTGTGGAATCACAGGTCACCCATGCTGGGAGGGGAGGAACGGTGACGGGCTGTCATCACTGCTGTCATGTGTGGACAAGGTCCAGGCACATTGTCACCATGGACTTTGGGCCACCAGACTGTGGCACTGGTGTTGACGGTGTCTGTTGGTGGCTGCACTAAAAGACCTCCCTGCTGTCTTCTTTTGGGTTGGCAGGGTCTCACTGTGGCTTCCTTTGTGTACAGACCACAGCTGCAAATAGTGAGCTCAGAGTGGAGTTCCCCTGGAAATGTATAGACAGTTGTTTTCTTGCCACAATGAAAGTGAGGCCACCTTCACTGTGGGGCCACAGTAACATATCTTCCTCCTTCTCTATGCCTTTCAGGAAAATACAAGGTTATTGTCAGGGTCAGCCCATTTTTACCTCAAGAAAGGTTGGAGGACATCAGGGATACTGAGCTTGACTGCTTTGAGGTGCTCACTCAACACCGACAATCAGTAGAAACTTTTCTACAGGGGAGAAAAATGCATTCCTTTCCAGCCACCTTAAATCTAGAGTTTTCTATTGACTTCTGTCCAAGGGTATTCCTCTTAACTTTCTGGAAAATCTGATAGAGAGATGAAACTTTCTATTCTTTTCCTTCTCTAAAAGTTGTCACAATAAAAAACTACAAACCTATAGTCTTCTTACTATTGTTGCTGATGTCACTAGCTAGGCACTTATTTCCAGCAAGGGATCTTGTTAGAGAGATCTAAACTTTGGTCATCCCAGGAGAACCACCAGAAGAGTTCATGTGGATCAGACAGATGAAGACTTCAGGGCCACACCTGGCCCACTACCTGTTTTTGTAAATAAAGTTTTATTGGAACATAGCTGTGTTCATTTCTTTCCATTTTGTCTGAGGCCATTTTCTTTACAGCTCAATTGTACAATGAGCTATCAATGGATACCACAGACTGGGTACTTTGTAAAGAATACAGGCTCATTTGACTCATAGATCTGGAGATTGGAAAGTCCAAGAGCATGGCACTGCCATCTGGCAGATGTCAGAAGCTCTTCTTGAAAAGCCAGAGCTTTAGCCTCCTGACTTACCTCACCTTCATCCTAGCTTCAAACAGCACTGACATAGGAATCTGGGGATTGGGCTTCCAGCACAGGAACTTCTAGGTGCGTGTCAAACCCTAACCAGCTATGTCCACACTGCAGCCACAGAAGCGAGTGGTTGAGACTGGTGCTGTGTCCGCAGCAGCTGAAGTGCTTGCTGCCTGCTATGTCCTCACAAGTTGAGAGACAGTTGGTGTGGGTGTTGGGAGACAAGAGGCTGGGGCTTGAGGACACCCACTGAGAGTCACACAAAGGAGGGCTTAGTATGTGGATGCTGGCATTGTCCAGGGTGCCAGCCAGGTGAGTCACAGAAGGGCAAGCCTGACCCCGCACTTCTAGCCTCACTGTGTCTGTCCTTGAGACACCAGTGGCATGTCTCAAGCATGGTGGGAAGTAGCAGTGTACTGGGTTGTACCCATACTTCTACTGTGGGTGTCAGACCCTGTGCTGGGGCCCTTACCTTGGCTGTCTGCTGCACTGTGAGTGCGGCTCATCACACGGAGGTTCATGGTGCCCATGGTGAGGTCCTAAAGGTCTGGACCTTCTGTAAGGTGACAGGGCTCAGCAGTGAGTCCCTCACTGGGAAATGAGAGCATTATGACATGAGAGGAGCCCTGGCCCCTGCCCCTCTGCACAGGCAGTCCCTTCTGTTGTCATACAGCCAGACCCCAGTACCAGGACTTTGACTAGACCTCTTTTCTTCATGCATGACCTTGTCTCTGGTATTCCCCTGTAGCAACACAAAGTGGACAGAAATGATGCTGCATAGAAGCTTTGGCACTAGATAGGGCTGGATTTGCAATGCCAAAAATGCATTTCCATAAAGCTTTTGGGAAATCGGACTCTGCCAAACAGTGTACTCAGGTGGAGGAGAACACTTTTGAGGGCGATTGGTATATGGCAAGAGAAAATTCTCTCCAAATGTCTTGTTTATCATGGAAATACGTGAGAGAATTACCTTGGTGTACCTCAATTCATGAACTTAATTCATTCTGCAATTCTGGTGGTGAACTGAATGGGTCATGAACCAAAAAAAATTTTCCTATAAGGTTCAATGTAAATGAGCTTAATCCATTCTGAACCATATGTATTTTTTAAAACTACAATATAGGAAACAAAGCAGAGGACAGTGTGAGAAGACAGAACCTAACCTTACTCACCTTCCTGTTCCTCTGCATGTTAAGGCCACCTTCATTGCCACTCAGACCTTTCCTCGGTGCGTGTTGCATTGAATAATGCTGCACAGCATGGGGTGTGCTGAGCACTTCCCAGCCAGTGTGCATAGCCCTGCCTGTGGCCTCCACTTGAGGAAGCCACGACTGCATGTCAGAGTGGGGAGGGTGGCTGCAGTCATGTTTATCATCCCATGCAGAATTGACTCAAAATGACTTGTTCTCTAGCAGAAGCATTGAGGAAAGGAGATGTTCCTGTGTACTGCTATCTGTCCAACTTGGAGATCTATGTCCAGGCAGTAGGCAGAAGTCAGTTGGGGAAAATGCAGGAACCTCACAGGGCTACTTACTGCCATGCTGCTGAGCTGGTGGGTGACTGGAAAGAGTGTACTAGTCACCAGGGGAAGACCCTTAGAGTGGACATCACAGACACCATGGAAATGAGGGAAGAATATTTTGCAGCCTACAAAGAAGACAAAAAGGTGAAGAAAGAGGCCATGTGCCCTGTCCATCTAGGAAGGGCTTGCTCAGATAGTGCTGGGACAGGGGTCTTTACCACTGGGGTGGACAGAGGGTGGGCCACCAATGTGCAAATGCTAGGGTCTCACCTATGTTCACAGAGGAATCAAGCAAGGCTCCCCTTCAGGGGGGCAGGTGCAATTGCTTCATTGGGCCACTGGCCCAATAGCCTGCTCACAGGGACCATGGCATGGGAGGCAGTCTGGCCACCAGTGGGGGCCATCTGGGCAGAATTCCACCCTGAGCTGGGCCTTTGCTTGAGCCTTGTTGATGGCTCCATTTCTGGCTTGTTTTTCCAAAATCTCTGAAGGTGAGGTGAATGTTTTTGCTTCCCAGGAGCCGCCATTCTGGCCTGCTGACTGCCGCTGTAATAGTGAGAGCCTGAGCAGGAAGAAATAATCAGTACTCTCTGTAGGGCAGTGCTGAACAGTGAGATGACTTCTGTTTGCTACCTAGAAAAACACTTCTAAACTCTAGGGTCCAGGGGAGACACTCTAATACTTGCTTCCTGAAGGATTTTCCACCTGTCTTCCAGGGAGTGTTAGTTATTTGCGAGAGGAAAATATCTCTTCGGGAGAGTTTCCTAGAGCCACTGGCTTGCAGCAAGGAGATGAGATGGCCTTAGTCCTCATGTCCATTTTCCAGGTGGGGAAACTGAGGCACTGGCCACTGACATTGCTGAGGTGACATTTTCAGGAGGACAGAGGCAGGATTTAAAGGAAGTGGGCGGGTCTCATGCTGTGTGTGTGCACCGGGCCAGCGTGCTGGTCCACAGCCAGCCTGCATGTGGTGAACAGCAGGGTAACTGGGTGGCAGGTACACATTCACAGAGGAGCCAGGCCTGCCAGGCTGTGTTCTTCATCTGACTAGGACTGTTAACTTACATATTCACAGTCATAGCCCGTGAGGATCTGGGTCTCATGCGATCCAGGGCAGGGCTGAATGAGTGTGGTTGCTTCCTTGACTCCCAGGTGCTTCTTATTCATTCATTACTGATTCTCCTTTCTTGTCCTGACACTTGGTCTTCTGGGGCCACACCTGCCGCTCTCCTCCCTCCCTCCCTCCATCAAAGGCATCCTAGCATAGAGCCAAAGGATTACTGCCTCTGCCCTGCAACAGCCGACCCATGCCACATCCCTCTCTTTCCCCAACAGGAGAAGTCACACACCCTGGAGGAGCAGCAGGGCCTTTGTCCTGTGGGAACTCAGGGAAGGGACGCAGGGTGCTGCCCCCCTCTCTGCCTGTGGAGTGAGGAGTGTGGGCCGCCCTGCCCTGCTATCTCAGCTCCCACCTTTTCCTCCTTACAGGGAAGCTGGAGGCTAGGCAGAGGGACATTGAGGACTACTGGGTGTGCCGTGGTGGGCAGCGGCCTGCCTGGCCAGCAGCAGCAGGCAGGCATCCATGCCCACCTGGGATCTCTGCCTACAGCTGGCAGATGGTAGGGGCATTCCTTGGGACAGCATCCTTTTCTCCCTACCCCTCTTCTGGGCCTGGCGTGAGCTCCGTAGAGTGAGAGAAATCACGCAGGTCTGAGACGCATCTCCTCCTGCTTTCCCCGTCCCTCTCTGTCCTCCAGGCCCAGCCATTGAGGACAAAGCCCTTTTAAGCACCATGCTCCGGTCCTGGTGAGCAGAGATGGTCCCAGCCTGCTCCTCTGGAGGTGTAGAGTAGCCCTGCCTCAGCCTTGGCTGCAGGACTGTCTGGTGGAATCCTTCTGAGCTCCTGTGAAGATGAGGACGGGCGGGCCAGTGAGCGTACAAGTCTGTCCCGATCACTTGGTCTTTTCAATCCAGACCTCGGTTTGTTTCCAGAATATTCATTACACTGTGGACACTGCCAAGCAGAGAGGGTGGCAGGGTAGAATCGCCTCACTTGCACTCCTCTCCTCTTAGACAGACCTGGAGAGGGCTGTCCATGCTGACTGGGACTAGTCCACCCATGTGGCTATAGCATCTTGGAGCCTTGTATGGCTGTACCTTGTCCCCTAAATGCTGAAGTTGGGGTCCTAATCCCCATCTCCAGAGTACACCACTGTGTGGAGGCAGGGTCTACAGAGGGTGACTAATGAGGGATGCAGGCAGCGGCTCTAGCTCAGTCTGCTTGGGGGCCTCTGAGGTCAGGGCACAGACGCTGAGGCTCCAGCATGCACAAGAAGACCACACAGACCACAGATGAAGCAGACTGCAAGCCAGGGGGAGGCCACCCACTTAAGTCACTGGTTCTGAGGATCCTGTTGGACTGTGCAAGTAACTGCACCTGCTTCTGTCCCAGGTTCTCTGAGTTATGACACGCACATCTGTCCCCTCTGTCTTCTGTCTCTCTTCTGTGTTTAGGTGACCCAGCTCCTTATACTTCCTATTCCAGCACCTGTCCCCAGATCATTTCTCTTTGGCACTTTCCTGGACTTGGGGACAGTTGTCCCCATGCTGTCCCACCTTACTTGGCCTTATTGTCTGAGCCATAAGAAGCAGGTTACATGAAGTGTCGTCTCCAGTAAATTGTTCATAGCATAAAAACTGTTTCTCTGGTTCATGCCATACCAATGATATTTTTAAGAGAAGCCTTTAATCAAGTTTATTTGTTTTTCACAAATCAAGATACATTCATGCCAGGTGTGGCGGCACACGCCTGCAATCCCAGCACTTGGGAGGCTGAGGCAAGAGCATCTCTGCAAGTTTGAGACCAGCCTGGTCTACAAAAGTGAGCTCAAGGCCAGCCTGAACTGCATAATGAGACCCTGTCTCAAAAAGACACAATCACTTGGGGTGAAATTGTGGTATCCAGATGAAGGAGAAAATCATGGCTTTGGCCAGAGCCAGCTTTCCAGCAGCAGAGGCCATGTGAGCACTTGAAGCAGGATCAGCTGGAGTGTTTGGTATGGAGCCCAGTGCTTAAGAGCATGAGGCTTTCTGCTGTGACTCCAAGCATCTCGTATGTGTCTCTGTAGCTCAGTGATCTCAGAACCTGGCAGTCACCTCCAGGAAAAGGAGATTTAGAATGGGGTAGTCCCATCATGTGCAGGAGCTGGGCAGTGTGACAGCAGGTTGGTTCGGAGCCTGATCACACTCTGTGAGTCTGCAGGGCTCTGCGAATAAATCATAGCACAGGAAATTGCTCAGTGAAATGTTGTTCTCAGACTCTGCACTTCATGCTCTTTCCTGAAAGAAAAAGTAGAGGAGCAGTAGAAGAGATAAAGTTTGAGTTAATTCTGGCCATTTCCAACAGTAGTCAACACTTTCCAAATGTGCCAATATAGCATTTTTTAGGACAGTTTGATCTCCAGCAAATCTAACTTTCAGACTCCAGTCCAAAGTTAGATGCCGGTGAACCCTGGTTGGATGGTGTTGAGAAATCCCATCTTGAACTGTGAAGCTTTGTTTATGAGCACTGGGTGTGGTCAGAACATCTGCCTTCCTTCTTGGTAGGGAGTTGGTGCCCGCACAGAGCACAGCTGTGTTGTCTTTCCATCCCCTGTTTGAGAGGATCTGTCACCCTACTTTCTCTCCTACTCTTTTCTTTTTTTTTGGTGCAGGGTCTCACTATGTGACTACATGGTTTAGACTCAGCCTCCTTAGCACTGGAATTACAGGTATGTGCCACCATGTCCAGATTTGGTGACGGGCACAGTATGCCCAGGGTTTTGGGGCCCTCATGATATGCAGCCAGAGACTGAACTCAGGTCCTTGCACTTGCCAGGCAGGCATGCAGACTGCTGAGCTATATCCCCAGCCCCTTCCTCTTACTTTTATTTGAGAAAGCCAAAGTATAAAGATCAGAATAAGGGAGACTCTCGGGTTAGCTCAGTGGTTTAAATGCCTGCACATAAATCCCAGTCAGGCACAGGGAACTGTGGTTTGATCCCCAGAGGCAGCTTGAGACAACCCCCCCACCAAAAAAAAAAAAAAAGATCAAAACAAATGATGGCAGCTTTTTTGTGATTTTCTTCTTTTTTTTTTTCTTTTGCTTTTTTAAATCATGGCCGGCTTAGCCTACCCTGGGGGTGGAACTGGCACAGTGTATGGTGCCGGGGATCAAATCTCAGTGCCCGTGGTTGTCTGAGCTTGCTTAAGAAGGTGCTTTAGACCACTGAGCCATCTCACCAGCCCTTGTATGTGATTTGTAATGTTTCAGACAGTCATGAAATGCATTGTGATTCTCACTGTGGCTCACTTCAGAGGTCTTTGTGTGGCACGTCAGCCATCACAGCCACATGTTGTATTGTGGCAGATGATGCTCAGTGACGTGGACAGAATTAATGCAGCCGTGCGTCGTTAATGAGGGAGAAAAGTTTGGCTCCTGTGTCCCTGGAGAGACATCCTGGAGGGACTCACAGACTGTAATTCAGTTTCCTTTGCAACTGAAGTAACACACTAGACACAAGATGGACAAGATTGCTGCTGGGGTGACCTAGTGCATTGTCTACAGGAAACTCATCTTTATTTATTTTGTTTTTATTTACATCCATGCTGGCAATATATCAGGGACAGCCATCATGGGGAGCTGGTGTCTGCCCATTACCATCTTCATTCTTCCTGTGTTCCCTTCCTCTCCTCTAGCCTCCCCCCTCCATCTCTGGGCCCCTTTCCATTTATAAAAGCTCCACCTCCCTGCCCCCTTATTTTGCCCTTTGATTGATTTATATGTTGGGTTTCTCATGTCAGACAGACCATGTGATGCTACTGAGGCTTGTGTGTCTCCTTTCTTCCACTTCTTGTTCCCATTTGTTGCCAGGATGGGACACACCATGGACATAGAGCAGGTCCTCTGTGGTAACTGCTGAAGTAGCTGCCAAAGAGAGAGTGCTGGGAAACAGGATTCTCAGATGTAGTAAGCAGGGGACCAGTGAGCACCCCATTACTGTGGCTTCACCAGAAAGGCAACCATGGGGTGTCCCTGTCACTGTAAGTGAGCCCCTGGGGCACCCACATCAGCAAGTGTGACTCACAGGGTGCCTGGGGACAGCACACGTTCTGATCTCCTTCCCTTGGCTGTTGGTTCTGTGTTTCCTTACAGTTCGTGGGCAGAGTCCAGTGATCAGCCAGGACAAAATGACAATCCATGAATTTCCTCTCAATCCTTTGACTTCTCCTATTCTGTTTCCCAATAGTTTTTGTTGTTGTTGTTTGTTTTGTTTTTAATGTATTTGGTACAGGGTTCAAAGCTTGGACTTGTAGTGCTCCTCCTGTTTTTAGTCTCCCCAGCACTAGGATTACAGGCATGTGCCACCATGCCCGGTCTCAGTAGCCCACTCAGCATGCCTGGGAGCAGAGCCTCTTGGCATGTGGTCCTGGGAATCAAATCCTTGGTCATTGTGCTTACCTAAGCAGGTGCTTAGTTCCCTGAGCTATCTCACCAGCCCATCCTGTTTCCTGATAGAGCGGAGTCCAGAAGCTGGGTCTACACTGGTTAGGTAAGGAAGTATCTGTGACTGTGGGCTTGGTGGGCTGCTGTGTGCACTACATTTCACAATGTCATTTGGCAACTCCAGAGCCCATCCCATGTCACTGTCCCCAGCTAACAAGCCCGACATTACCCAAGGAGGCTGAAGGGAAGGCATCACTCAGGCTGCTTTAAGACATGAGCAGGATAGTGGCTATCAGATAAGGTGCCGGGCTGCTGCAGCTAGGGGTCCTGAACGGTCCCAGGGGAGGGGAGGCAATGGTTTGTGTGGCACATGAGAGTTGTTTGCACTGAGAAGAGCTGTTTCTCCACTGGGCAAGGGGCGCATGTGGGAGAGGGGACAGGCTTGGAACCCTGTGCGCTCCTCTCAGGGAACTTACTGTGAAGTGTAGCAGAGGATGAAACAGTGCTGGCAGAGGGTCACATGGGGAGCGGAGGCCTGGCATTGGAAACAGAATGTCTTATTAGCAAGCAGAGTCAAGCATGCTGGCAGAAGATGCCGATACTTAAGCAGTGAAAGAGAGGAGGGAACCTAGTGGTGTCCTGTAGGGAAGAAGACGGCCCAGAGCCCACAGCAGGTTGGAGTAGGACGCTCAGCCTAGCCACTGTCCTGGTGCTGGAAGGCTGCCAAGTGCATGTGTGGTCTATTTTTTCTCAGTCTTTTGGTTTTCTCCTGTTGTTTTGAGAATGTTATGAAGAATTCTATGTGACCCTTCTGTGCCATTACTAAGATAGTATTTGTGTGAGGTATATACAAAACTATAGTGAATGTTAAAGCTTTTTCGTGTAGTAAAAGACTCATTGGCATGAATCCCCCTCAGAATCCTCCTCCTCACTTTAAACACACATATCTCATCCTCCTGGCCTCTTTCTGAGACAGCTCTGAAATTCTCTTTTCTAGGGGTCTTTGGTTAAGCTGTCCTGCCTACCTCAGCAGCCTGAGAGAACTCAGAACTTTTTCCTCTCTCTCTCTCTCTCTCTCTCTCTCTCTGTCTCTCTATGTCTCTGTCTCTGTCTCCTCTCTGTCTCCTCTCTCTCTGTCTCTGTCTCTCTCTCTCTCTGTCTCTCTGTCTCTCTCTGTCTCTCTCTCTCTCTCTCTCTCT
>PVJA010026780.1:8237-29406 GCA_004027025.1 Myocastor coypus | reverse complement strand
AAAGACAAGGGAAACTAAAATGTGAAGATATAGTTATATGTAGTTATATGTGGAGACTTCATGTAGCGCAAATTGTATGTATTTGGGAGAAATATGACCTCCTTTGTGCCTTGGTATGAGGATTAAATATAAGTTTAAAAGGTGTGTGTTGAAGAGCTGGTGAGATAGCTCAGCAGGTTAATCAACTGCTTAAGCCAGCACAGGGACAAGGGTTTGATCCCAGGCACTACATGCAGCATGGCCCCATCCCCGGGCTTGCTGAGTCTGGGCATTGTAGCACATACCTGTAATCCCAGCAATGGGGATGCTGAAAACAGGAGCATCCCTGAGGCCCTGCACGAAATACTAAAGAAGAAGATGCATATTGATAAAAATTAGACTTCTTTTACATTTGGCACAGATAAAAATGTTTATATAAAGAACATAATAAAAAACAACAACAAAAACCCAACACAAAACAAAACAAAACCCTCAGGCCCCTCATATTAAAAGACACAATGCAAAGTTGGGCATCTGAAATCAATACTTACTTCTCAGATGAAGAAATGCAAATGACAATAACCATGAAAAATTGTTAAACACCATTGGTCATCGAGAGAAGCAAATTAGAACAACACTTCAGAAAGAATGGCTATCTTCAAGTTCATTATCTTCTTCATTACTAAAATAGTTGACCTTAAATAAAGATGAGGTTGATGTTGTACAACTGTGCATGACTGTATGTCTCTGTGTGTGTACACGTGTGTATTTCTGTGAGTGTGAATTTGTGTCCAAGAACGGGGGTTTCTTTGAGGTTAGGAAAGCATATTTTTTTAGGTTAGGTCGTTAAGGTATTTCATTAATGTTCCTGGGGATAAAATAGGTGTTCCATAAATACCTAGGGAAGGTTAGATTTTTATAAATAATTAATTATCATTGCTTTGATCCTTTCAGTTATATTTTTTGAGCACGTTGACTGTTATGCAAAACACCTGTCTCAAATGTTATTCTACATTTACCAGAGGTGAAGATTTGTTTCTGGACTCTGAAAAATAGTTTCCTCTTATTCCACTTTTCAACAAATGCAAAAAATTATTTAAAAATTAAAAGAAATTTACCAATTACAAAGGCTGGCAAGGCTTTGGGGAAAAAGAAATCCTTTTCCACTGTTGATGGGAGTGCAGATTGACATGACTATGTAGAATTAAGTACAGAGGGCCAGCCAGATAGCTCAGTGGACTAAATCACCTGCTTAGGTAGACACAGGCACCTGGGTTCAAACCCCAGCATGCTGTGGAAACCCTGCCTCTGGGGTGTGCTGAGACTTGATTGAGACTGAGCATGGTTACATGCACCTATAATTCCACCTCTTGGGAAGCTGAGAACAGGAGGATCACTATTAGTCAACCCTGTGTAGTGAGACCCTGTACTAAATACATTAAAAAAAAAAAAAAAAAGAAAAAAAAGAAAGAAGTAAGTACGGAAGTTCCTCAAAAACCTAAGATTAGAAGTTCCTTTTGACCTAGCTATTCACCATCTGGTTCTCTTCCCAGAAATTAAAAACATCATACCACAGTGATATATGTGTGCTCATGTTTGTAGCAGCAAAATTTACAATAGCTAAAACTGGGAAATAACCCAAATGCCCATTAAGTGAGGAATTAATAAAAATTATTTTTAAAAATGATATAGTACTATAGTACTACTCATCCAAAAAGAAGGATAAACTTGAGACTTTTATAGATAGTTGTAACCGGAGACCATATTCATAAATAAAATAAATCAGATCCGCATGTATAAATGCTGTATTGTTTCACAAGTGTGAGAAGGTAAATGGGAAAATAAGACCCATAATCTATGATTGTGTATCTTGTTATTAAAATATAGTGGAGGAACTGTTCTGTCCACTTTCAGAAGCAATTCTTGAAGTCCACTATTGTGAGGGACATTTGGTTTGTTTTGTTCTGCCACTGTCTCGAGGAACTGAATTAATTACCTTCATGGTCATTCAGACTTTGAGGAGGAGGCAAACGACACAGTATCAGACCTGGTGAATAATGAGGATAGAGTAATGTTTTCTATAAGCTTGCTTTTCAGGTGCATAGCACTTGGTGCAGGTATGCACCGTACTTTTCAAAAAAAAATTACGTGTTTGGCATCCTCAGCCCTGAGACTACCACCAAACCTGATCTCGGTTGTCAGCTCAGTACGCCCTGGGGTGGTGCAGGTGTGTCATGTGGTTCCAGGGATGGAACCTCTGTCCCTGCACTTGCCCAAGCAGGTGCTTGCCAGCCCTGATGGGTGGTATTTTGGGGGAATGAGTGGTCATGTATCTTTCATTGTAATATTTTTATTTGAATAAATGCTGTATATTTTGATCAGTCTTTTTATGTTGTATGTGTAGTTCCTTCTCATTTTGACATTTGACAAAAGATGGTAAAAGATTCACAATGTTATCAAAACTAAAAAAGCAAGTAATGGGACTGGCAGGATGGCTCAGTGGTCTAAAGCGCCTGCTTAGGATAGCTTAGGCGGCTGCAGGGACTGAAGTTTGATCCCTGGGCACCACATGCTGCACCAGCCCTGCCTCCCAGGGCAGGCTGAGCCGGCCATAAAAATAAATAAATAAACAAACAAACAAAAGTTCTGAAACAAGAAAAAAAAATAATGTTCAAAGAAAACCAAGTAGTAGTATCAAAATCCTTGACATACAAAGGACTCTATACTTCTTTATAAGTTCTCCCTGTTGAGAACATGCTCCTATATCAAATAAAATTTTGGATAAATAACTAAACTTTTTTGATTAATGAGATCTATAAAGCATGCTTTCAGTTCTCTCTGATCACCAAGTGAAGATTCACCTGTTAATATCTGGCCAGGGCCTGCCTGACATCTGTGGAATAATGTATCCTGGTAACTCTTCAGACAGAAGAATGCAATGCAGAATTACAGTAAATAGTAATGAGTAACTTTTTGTTTTTTTTGCATTTTTGCTTCTCCAACAATTAATAGCTATTGGTCTTTCTAAATTGTGATGTTTCTTTACCTCAGTTTTCTCATCTATAAAATTTCTATGTTATTGCTCAAAGCTGAATGACAAAAAAAAGCAATCTAAATAGCCCCGGATAAGTAAATTACAACAGACATAATACATGTTAGTTTTTTTTTTTTTTGTATACTAATTCATGTTGAGCTAAAACAGAAACAAAAAAATAAATTCAAAATTAATGATACAATAGAACAAAAATGAATAAGTACTTCTTTTTTAATTTTTTCTTACACATTTCAAATTTTATTTATTTTTTTTTTTTTGTCTTTTTGAGACAGGATCTCACTATGCAGTTCAGGCTGGCCTTGAGCTCACTTTTCTAGCCCAGGCTGCTCTCAAACTTGCACTGATCCTCCTGCCTCAGCCTCCCAACTGCAGGGATTACAGGTGTGCACCACCAAAAAACATGTTTGGTTTTGTTTTTATTTCCCTTTTTGTAAAAAAAAAACCTAAATGTTCGGTTCTTATCAGTACATTTTTAGTAAATTAAGATAAATTAAAAATTATTAAAGATTATTAACTATATTTCACACACTTTTCAGATATGATCTGACATATTGCTTTAGTGATGCATACTAGAGTCAGTTGTACAGGATGACTGTGTACACAGTAAAGACAGAGGGTGCAGCTGAAGGCCTGGAGCCTCCAGCAATGCCCCCTGAAAGTCTGCCTCAGGAGGCTGAAGTACCCAAATAGCTGCAGTGAAAGGCCAATAGTGCCTAGTAACTTCCTCTAAAGTCATAAAAAGGAAGCTCTTATTACTATAATTGCCACCCTGTTTTAGAATACAAAGCAAGGTCAATGAGTACAGGAAGCCATGTATAATAGCTAATGATCAGAGGAAGAAAAATCTCATATTGAGTATTTAATTAGGGAAAGGATTTAGGGTAGTACCCTTATAAGAACTGGTTAGCTCATTAATTTTTACTTGGGGAAAAAATGGACATTCAAAAAGAATCATATGATTCTGAGTGACTACACTTTTTAAAAAACATGTTCATGCTAAACTTTCAAATTAACTCACAGTTTTCTTTGGAAATTGGATTGGACAGGAGAAAAATGATGTAGGCCCTTCTATAAAGAAGAGGAAAATAGAAAAACAAAAACTTGTTTTGATTTAACTAGTTTGATAGAAATCACTTGAAAATATACCTGTGGAAATTTAAAGTTAGGACTAGAAAAATCATGATGAAGCTTCTCAGTAAAAATAGTAAAAATGTTATCATTTCTGTTTCTCCACTGTAAATAATCCAAAACTGATCCAAGTCAGATTGTCTTTTTTAAAATGAGATAAAAAAGTGAGATAAATGTTTGCTATTTTTGTTTTTATTTACTGTAAGAATAAACAAGGAAGCATGTGCACAAAATGTAAGAGATTTTATTTAAATTTGTTAAGCCTCTGCTCATAGAAACACCGCTTCATAGTCACTTTCTTTCCAGAAGGAAACTGAAATTAAATAGATCCACAAGTTTCCATTGTTTGTCTACCTAAGATCTCATAGGCTCACAAAATCAAATATGGCCTTAGGAACGTAAGATTGTGAATGTAAGAGCAACGCTTTTCTCATCAAGAAGAAAAGCAATAATCACAGTTTAATTCTTCTATCACCATTCACCCACCCGTTTCTTCATGATGCTTCAAAACCTTAGAAAGCAAAAATAATCTGAATATACCTCTATGATATATCAGCATATATCATTTAGCCATACATGCCAATATCTCATCTATTTATGTATATATATATATATATATATATATATATATATATATATATATAAAGAATGAAACCTTGGCTTACAAAACTAGTTTGTTTTAAGTTTGGGGAAGATGGCAGCATTTGTGTAAAGATAATGGCTATAGCCATGTTTGTCACCTAGAGTTTGCAAACAGAAGGAAAATAGTGCCTATTACTTTTGTTTGCAAACCAAATGTGCAAGCAGACATGTTCGTAAACAGAGGTGTGACTTTTCATTTGGATTCATAACAGGAGATATTCCTTGGCCCTTAGATGAGGGAATATTACAAATAAATGGTTATGTAAAATGATATTATATGTGGATGGAGAAATAAGTGAATAATTAAGAAAAAAAAAAAGATGCCTCATGGACGGCCAGATGAGGACGCAGACTGGGTGCTGCTCATCTAGTCCTGACATTATGGAGGGAGTAATGTCAAGGTATAACTGGAAATGTAATTAGAAGTTAGCTTGAGATGACAGAATAGGAGGATTCCTACAAAGAGCTAATAGCGTGGTGTAGACTGCTAAGGCAAAGGAAAATGCTAGCAATGATGGAAGTGAGACTTTGTAGAACCCAACTACCAATACAACACGCAGTGTGGCATTCCACTCTGGCCAGTGCGTCAGAGAACTCCCCTTCGTTGATTGAAGTCTTGAAAGAAGGGCTGCCAAGCAGCGTTGTCTTGTTATTGAATTTTGGCCGTCACAATAGCTCTACTTTTTAGGGCTATAACGCCCAGGGCATACCCAGAAAGGATAAACCAGTGAAACTGACATGTGCTGTCAGAACCTTGGCTATAAAGTCAGGTTGAGGAAACAGTTGCATACTTCAGGAAGCCACAAACCCTATTCAGAAACAAAATCAAATGATCTTGTTACAGTTAGGAAGAAAATAGAGGGCTCTGCGAGTTGAAATGGTGAGCTGATAAAGATGTCCCAGGGTTCCTTGGGTGCAGGATGATGCTAATGAGCTGAGCTCCAGAAACAGGCTGATTGGAAAAAAGGGACATATAAAGAGCGAGAGAATATATATGTGTGTGTGTGTGTATACATATATATATATATATATATATATACATATATATATATATGTATATATATATATACATATATATATATGTATATATATATATATACTATGTATATATTTGTATATAGATAAGTAGTTTTGTACCTCTCCTTTTCTGTGATTTTAAGATAGTATAAGGCATCTTATAATATGTAAATTTAATGAGATCAGTCCTAACTTGCCTGCCTGATTTCAGTTGCTCAAATTCATTGCAATATTTGACCCAGAGTGCTTTTTCAGCAGTGTTCAGATTTCTTACTAAAATAATTACCTCAGGGGCCTTTTAGGTTAGGGGAGCTTTCAGGTTAGCTCAGTGGTTTACCTACCTGAGCTGACAATCCCAGTCAGGCTCAGTGGTTAACAGTTTGATCCCTAGGCACACCTGTAAGTCAGCCTGAGTCAGTCAAAAGGAAAAAAAAAATCCTTCTAAAATAATTACTTCATCTCAGGGCCAGACAGATAGCTCAACAGAACAAAACTGCTGTTTAAGCAAAGCATATGAGCCAGTGTTAGATCACCAGCATGGCATGCTGTGCTGTCCCCCACCCCGGGCAAGCTCAGACTGGAATTCAGAGTGGGCATTTTTGCATGTGCCTGTAATCCCTATAGACCCTATAGAACATGTCCGAAATACATTAAAATAAAAATAAAATAATTAACTCTTCTCATCACTGAGGAAGAGGATCACTGTGAGTCCGTGCTGTCTTGTGAGAGCCTGTTTATATATATATATATATATATATATATATATATATATATATATATATACATATATATATATATACTATTGGGAACAGCTGGAGATATTGAATGAATTAAGTACCTGATCTTACAATATATTCTCATTCTTTTTGTTATGATGTGTGTTCACAGCACATGATTACATTATTCTGGTGAGTTGAGACACATGCAGCATATCTTGTTTATTTTTCTCTCTATACTGCAACCCTCTCATCCTTTCCTGCTTTGTCCAATGTTGTGTTTCTTTTTGACTTCCAAAAGCTCTACTGCACTTTCCCTAGGTTTTCAAAATTCCATATCCTCATCTTCCCCTCACTTACAGCTTCTGACACCTCCTGTTCCCACTCTTCTTTGGCAAAGCCTTTTCTACTTCCTATTACTTATCTTTTATTTTGTGCTTACATCTTTGAGGTTCTCATATAAGACAAATCATGTGGTATTTAAGCATTTCGTTGTAACTTATTTCACTTTCTATTATAGTCTCAAGGTTTATCCATTTACCTACAAATCCCTCCTTTGTCTTTTTCATTTTCTTTCTTGCCATTTTTTTTCCTTTTTGTATTTGGTACAGGCTCTCACTCACAGCTCAGACTCATAGTGATCCTCCTGTTTTCAGCCTCGCAAGTGCTAAAATTACAGACATGTGTCACCATGCTCAGACTTGAATGCTGGCTCAGCAGGCACTAAGCCAGTGCCTGGGCCATCACAGCATGTGGGACCAGGGTATCAAACCCTGGTCCCTGAGCTTGCTAAAGCAGACACTTAGTCCCCTGAGATATCTCACTGGCCCAATTACTGTTAATAGGAAAGTACTACTACATTGTATATAAATACCACATTTCCTTTATCCTTATACATGTTGAGTAAATATGCTATTCCTTAGATTTAATTACTATGATTAGTGCTGCTACCAACATGAGCATGTAATCTTTGTAACATTAAATTATCTGTAAATGTTCTAGTTTGGTTTTACTGTATAGTAACTTAATAATAACTCATCTATTTATTTTTATAGTACCTGAAGCAAAATGCCTGGTTCCTTTTCTTCTCTTTCTGAATCAAACCTCACGGCAAATTGACACATAATATTTGCAAAGCAAATGGTCAAAGAGTGATAACTTGAATCCATGAGAGTAGTAAAATTAGAATCTTTGATTTGGCAAGCTTAGGAAAGACTATCCACCCTCACATCTTCTGTTTATGTTAATAGGAGACCAAAAAAAGCATCAAACCACACAGAACAAAAAAATTAGAATTAACACATAGCCAGAGAATAGAGAAATGCCACTCATAGTTCATTTTTGTGCAGCCATGCCCAACATATTTTCTCAGTGAACTTTATTAGCCTGAAATTCCACAGTTACAAGTTATATTTGGGATATAGACAGATTTATCTTTTCTGTAGTGTTGATCAAATATATCATAGGTTTCCAGATCAACCATTTCCTATATTCAATCATTTCTGTGTTGTGTCTGATGAAAGAATTGACAGTTCCTAAAGACACCTTAAGGGAAGAATAGAATTGTTCTAAACAGAATAAAAAATTGTAAAAAAAAATACTAAATAAATAAAACAAGAAAAAGAAATAAAAAATGACATAGAATTTCACCAAATAAGTGACAGCAATTCAATAATGGTTGTTATATTGCACATTGTTGACTTTCAAATTAGTTGTTCAGCTTACCAGATATAAGCATGCAAATTTTGTCAAAAAGTTAAAAAGAAGAGATAAAATATGTAAGCATCAACTGTATATTAGAGCAGCAGAAATCAGTACCATAATTATCCCAGCTTTCGTATGCATAATACCTATCATCAAGATGCCTATCAATAACGAATGCTGCAGACGCTGTGGGGAAAAGAAATATTTTATCACTGTTGATGGGATTGTAGCTTGGCACATCCACTATGGAAATCAATGTGGAGATTCCCCTAAAAGTTAGGATTGGAAGGTGCCATCCAACTAAGCTATTTCCTTCTTGGATATTTTTCCAGAAGAACTAAAAACATCACATCCCAGCCATATATGTGCACCGATTTGTATAGCAGCACAATTTGTCATAGCTAAATCTTGGAAACAACTCAAAGGCCAGTCAAGTAAGGAATAGACAAAAAAAAAGATGTGCTATTTTTATGCAATGAGTATTACTGAGACACAAAAAACAACAAACTCAAGGTTTTTATAGGCAAACAGATGCAACTAGACCCTATACTCTAAAATGCAATGTCAATCCCACATACATAAACCTTGTATTGTCTCACTAGTGTCAGAACCAGAAAGAATAAATACAATCTGAAAGGTAGGAGAGATTTTGTGAAAGGGAAAGTAACTATTCAAAGAGAAGGAACAACTGAGATGGGGGAAAGCAAAAAAGAAAGAATAGAAAGGGTCAGGTTTATAGCTCAGGAGGATGAGTACCTGCTGGGTAAGTGCAAGGTCCTCAGTTTATGGTTTCTTTCCAGTCATTCCCCCAAGGCTCACGCAGTCATGGGGCAGCTTCTGAAGTTTGTGATTGATGCTTGATCCAAGGCTGGGATTGCAGGTGGGAGTGTACACTCCGGCCCAGGGATGGATAATTTGCCTTGCAATGTGAAGAGGGAAGAGAGGCCGGCGATCTGGCTGAGCTGATGTCACACTCTTTGTCTTTTTTTTTTTTTTTTTTTTTTTTTGGTGGGACCAGGGTTCGAACTCACGACCTTGCACTTTGCCCAGCAGGCACTTGTGCCTCGGAGCTATCTCCCCAGCCCCTACACTCTTTGTCTTTGCTGCTGCCATGGACAGCTGCTGTGTGCCATGTGCCACTCTGCCTTGGAGCCAGCTGAGTATTGACTGAAACTTCCACTGACTGGGAGCTTAATAAACCCTTCATTCTTTAATTTTGAGTCTATGGCATTTGTCCCAGCAATGAGAGAACAGCATCTGAGACACAGTCCATAGGTACTTTTATATCCCTGATTTCAACAATTCTAGATGAATTTTTGCTGCTTATAACTTGAAAGCTTTGAAAACACTGCTTGAATTGAGAATTACTACTAAAGGAATACGGGAAACTTCCATTATTATTATTTAACAGATCAAATCATAGACATTTGTTAATATTTAAATTATGCTGTAGGTTCACGATTACAAAGAATATTTTCATATGTAAAAAAAATTAGTGTGTATCTGTGTGTCATGATTATACATATTGAAATAGCAAGAAAGTTCACAAATGTTGAAATTAAAAGTGACCTAAAGTTTCATTTAATTTATTTCATTTCCTGTTCTCATTATTATCATTGTCTGAATTATAGGCTCAATGTGTGTTATGTTCTTATCACACATTTAATTGATGCATCAAAATTTTAATGTTTCATGCTTGCAAAAAATCAACCGGGAAGGAGAAGAATAAGAAATCAATCAATCAATCATTCAGACACAAGTTTGAAAAGGTTATGTTTGTGTTTTTTCATATATATGTATATAAGCACATATGCATAAAAACATTTACTCATATTAAGATAGGTATGTATACCTGACATCCTAAATACAGTAATATTACTGAAGATTAGAATGCAATTGCAATATCAAGTTCTACATAATGAATTTGGGCAAAATATTTGCTTATTTTCATTTCTTTCTACATAAATAAAGTAGTTGATACATCACACTGATCAATTCCACATCCTAAGGTGGCAAGGCGCTCCCTTGGGCATGCAGGCTCCACCCTACAATGACTCAGTACCTAAAAGTTATAAACAATGAATTGTGGAAGGATAGAATGTTCCACTTCCTCAGAGGAGCTCTTCTTCACAGTCAGCATGGAAAGAAAGGAGAGAAGTTTACTAAAAGCCACAGCTGTGGCTCCTCCCTTTTTCTCTTTGCTGTTTTCCACTTTGTGAATGGCTGCCCTCTGCCATGTGCCAGTCTACCTTGAAGCCAGCAGAGTATGGACTGAAACCTCCACTACCTGACAGTTAAATAAACCCTTCCTTCCTTAACTTTGGGTATCAGTTATTTTGTCCTAGCAATGAGAGAAATGTAACTAAGACATATACTGAAGCTACACTTCACTGCCTGTAGCTAATTATAATGCCTCACTACATTATTCTCTGAGTTTTCCTGTTTTTGACTAAATAAAAACTCTAACGCCCATTGAATTTGTTATGATGAGTATCATACATAATAATAGCAAGTAATATCAAATTTTATCCACCACTTTGTGGCATTTCACTGTTTTGTTGTTGTTGTTTGTTTGTTTGTTTCATACAGAGTCTCCCTATGCAGTTCAGACTCACAGTGAGTCTCCTCAGCAGCTCCCCAGCATGTGACATTACGGGTGTGTGACACCATGCCCAGACTCCATTGCCAGCTCGGTGCGCCCTGGGGAAGGGGCCGGTGTGGCATGAGGTAATGGGGATTGAGCTGCAATCTCTGTATTTGCTTAAGCAAGTGCTTAGTTTATTGAGCAATCTCACTGGCTCAGATATTTCACTTTTATTGAAAATATTTTCTGTTCTTCACAACTCCAGGTCCATCAATATTTACAGCATGCATGTGAGGAAACTGAGGCACAGAGAGATTTTCCCAGTGTCCAAGGTCATGTAACTCAGGTGCTGAGGGCCCCAAATAGTTTTGGTGCGGTTGAGATTGCAAATTCTGGGGCTGGAGAGATAACCCAGTGGTTTACGTGCCTGCCTGGCAAGAATAAGGACAAGGGCTAGATTCTCAGTGCCACACGCTCTGCAGATCCCCAGATACCAGGAGCAGCGAAACCAGGCATGATGGTGCACATGGTGGTGTACATAGGAAGCCTGAGACAGGAAGATCACTATGCATCTGACCTTCCTAGTGAGACTTCATAGAAGACAGAATAACAGATTTAACAGAAAAAAAGATGAAAATGTCCCCAAAATAATGTATTATGTTTAAGGTTTACACTTTTGAGAGAGGACTGAATCGCAAAGCCTCTGATTTAATCAGTAAACACATGCACCAAAGATGCTCATATATTATACATTTGAGGAAAGATTTGTCCAATATTTTGTCATAGGGTTAAAATTGATAAAACAAACTTAATAAGAACAAGGAAGAATTTTTTTTTTCTGTATTGAGTATAGTATTATGATTAAAGTTACACTGCAAGCTTTGATTCATTTTCAGGAAAAGTATATTTCAAGTCCTAATTTTATCAAATAAACATAAATTGACTATATTGTGACTTAGATCTATTATATCTTTTACATCACTTTATCAAGGAGTGGAATAATCTAATACAGAGACATAAAAGAAAATTTAGTTTGCAACGTTTGAATCTCTCTGTCAAAAGAAATTATAAGTGGGAAATCGAAAATGTTTGTCAGATTAATCTTGTAATCCTTTATAACTAAATTCAAAATAAAGAATTATTTTATTGCTATTTTATTGTTAATATATTATTTCTGTGCCAAATCACATGTATTTATTTTTTAAGTATTTGGCTCAGGGTCTCACTACACAGTTCAGACGACTACTGTTCTTTCTATTTTCAGCCTCCCCATTGCTAGGTTTACAGGTGTGCACCACAATCCCCAGGCTCATCAACCAGCTCAGTGTGCCCAGGCCTGGGTCCAGCAAACCATGTGATGCTGGGATTCTAAACCCATTCATTGTACTTGACTAAGCAGGTACTTAGTCTGCTGAGCTATCTCATTGGCCCCATATTTAATATTTTCATTTGATGTTATAAAAAATTATAATAGAACAACACAAAAAAAATCTTGAGGACAATTCTTTGAATACAACTAAATGTTTGTAGTTTTCTAACTACATGAAAATTATATACTCACTCGTAAGACCTTATTCTTGATCATACATTTTACAGTAGAAATGTGTTGGCTGCTAAATCACAATGTTTACAGGCATTAAAATATTTTGTCCTTCAGTCCACATTTAATTAAGTATATTATGATACTTTAACATTTGAGTAAAAATCATTCAGCTCAAAACTTTACTTTTAAAGCTGTCATTCAGTAGTACATGATTGTAGGTTGTTTAATTAAAACTTTAAGCTGAATTGAACTTTCTGCACCTTACCTAATATACACAAGCATATTCTACAGACACCTAAAACAGATTTCTAAATTTTAATACAGACTTTAAAGACTATAATTTCCTGTATCTTCTTTGTGTATTGTCAGGACTTAATTGCTATGTTATGGCTGTACTTATCAAAAAGCACTGAAAAGTGTTAATTACTTTGTTCTTTAGTTACTTATGAATGCGGGCAAAATTTAACTTTTTTTCCCTAGAAGCAAATAAAGTCGGTATTTATTATGTTACATAAAAGTTGCAGAATGATTTAATATAATTAAGAGAAAGGCATTTAAGCCGCCAGTTTCAAGTGTTTGTACGATTCATAAACTGAATCTTGGAAAAATCAATAAAATATAGTCATTTAATAATAAAAGCACTAATGGTGAGTGAAATGAGTATGTTTGTATTCATTTAAGCAAATGTGCATATACACTGGCATATATACATTCAAAAACATTGTTTAGGTAAAATTTGGGGAAATAAGTGAAAAAATGCATGGAAAGGGTATATTTTAAAATTGCCAATTCCATCAATTTCCCTGGAACCTGGACCTCAGGACCGTGTCTTGTTCTTAGGTTCAGTTAAAAAACTCTTTCTCACAATTTTTTCAAAGTGAATTTCACAGATTATAAATTTTATACATTTTGTGCCTGAAGTAATGGATATATCTGAGTCCCATGTTGAGTATATATAACATTGATTTCAAATGTACAAGTAAAAAATGGAAGAAAGATTAAAAATGCAACTAAAATTTTGGGCATCCTCTATATATCTGCATTGTTTATATGCTGAATCATAATGATGAATGCATAGGCCAAAAATATGCATTTGTAGAGATTGTTTGAAGTGGTAGAAGGTGGACAACATGAGATTCAACATCAACCAAGATGAGAAATTTGATCACAGGAAGGATATATACTGTGGTTTGGGCATAAAAATTTGCAGTAGAGAAACAATCACCCCCTAATGAATTTGAAATCTTAGATTCATTATCTCACTCCAAAATTATAATAACCATGTAATCCAACATACAAACATTGTTTGGAAGTTCTTACTTCAGTTTTTGTTATGTTGGTGACATAATGACTGTAGCACTAAAGCCAATGCTAAGCTTGTTGCCCTGAAAGGAATAAGTGATCAGGGTTTTAGATAGTACTGATTACACCTCAGCTATTCCTGACTTCACAGTTCAAAATGTTCTTTCTGTTCTCATAAATAATTTTAAAATTGGCTTTCTTTTTTATCATTTGGACTTTTCTTTTTTTGAAAGTTTTATTAATTTTCATAGGAAATAAATAATGAGACAGTTTTAAAACACACATTAATAGGATAGCCACAATAATTAATACAATGCATATTGTTGTCTTCATAGTAACTATCCAGAATGCAAGATAAAAGGGGCTAGGGAAATAGCTCAAAGGCACAAGTGCCTGCCTGGCAAGTTCAAGATAGTGATTGCGCACAATGGTCCCACATAGAAAAAAAAAATAAATAAAAGAGTACAAGATGCAGACAGACATGATAACTTTTCTAAGCACCATTAGTACAAATATTTCTTCTCATTAACCTAACAGAAGATATTTGTATGTATCGTCTAATAGTTCATAAGAGTATTGGTTTATCAGGAGAACTGGCAATGAACTGAGCCTTTTACAGCTCAACATATTAATAGGGCTTTACTTTTATACCTCATGGTTAAACTTTTCTGCTGGATCTTTAAGGCCGAGTTAAAGCAAGACATATATAACAAAACATATAACTTTTTCATCTGACAAGGTCAGTCAGGTCCCCTCAGGATATAGCTTGAAACCATGTACAGTGCTTTGTGGAACTTTTGTCAATGTCAGCCATCTGGATGAGTCACAGTCATTGCTTGACCAGTTTTCTGTCTGTGAAAGCCTGACAGAATGCTTTCTCTCCAGGTGACTCCGTAGGCACACTATACCTGGTTGATCCCTTTCCTCTGTGGCCCCATAATCTCTTTGAACAGAAAATTTGGGACATCACTGAATTATAGGATGTTACAGTACAGGTTCTCATATGTCCTGAGTCCTCACTGACCTAGATGGTTACTTTCGCAACAATGTTTTCAGTCAACTCAAGAAAGAAAGGAAAGAAAAAACAACTCCCAAGGCTAAATCTGTGCTATGCAATTCAGTGTATCTACTTTTCTTACACATTCTTTTTTCTCCCTTTCTCTTTTTTCTTAATTGATGTATAGTCAAAATCCACATATTAAGTTTCAGTGGCATATATTTTAATTATTCTATCCTGTCATATGCCTCATTTGTACTCCATAAAATGAGTGAAAATCCTAAACGTGATAGACATAGGAGAGGGAATTTTTCTCTTTATAAAGGAATAACCTGCTCTAAGCATTTAAATGCCAAGGTAAGTCAATCAAACTATAATTACTCTAATTGGGACTCCCACAGGTCTTCATCTTTTAAAACAGTACCTAAAGTTAGGAAGAGGTGAAAAATTCATCTATGACTTCAAGTATTAAATAATCTGATCAGCCTAAAAAGATAACTCCAATTGTGCATTAGGAAAAAGAAATTCAAACCATCAGCTCCACTGAGTCAGAGTTCAATTTCTTATGTCACCATATAGGTCATATAGGTCATATTTTTCACTGCCTATTGATTTTCCAAGTGATATAAAATATATTTTTGTTATGTTTAGGGATCATAGTGCTTCAAAATGAGGACCTCAATTGTGATTTTCATGAGGGACAAAGAATGATAAAATTCATTTTAATAAAAATGCCTTTCTATTGAAGAAAGGGTGGTTGCTCCCTGTGTAACCTCAAATATGAGATATGTTTCAAATTAAGACCACACTTCCTCATTGTTTGATACAGTAAATAACAAGTGCTTTGGAGCAAAGCATTACTGCCATCACTCTGGGCCTCTGCATAGAAACTAGTAAAGATCCAGATATTCAGTGATGTGCTTTGAGGTTATACATAGTTTATGACACTTATTTTTTGTAGGATAAATATGATTGACAGTGATTGAAAATTTCGGTGAAACTAGTGGAAGATGTTGCATGTTTCTGAAACAAAGAAATGATCTTAGGGCTGGGGATATACCTCGGTAGAATAAATAGTTGCCTGGCAGGAGCAAGGGCCTGAGTTCAATCCTTGGTTCTGAAAAATCAAAAAAGAAAAGAAGTGAAAAGAAAAGAAATGATCTATGTCAGAGCCCAATATACACATATATTGAGATGTCAAATTGAACTCTGTAAGTATGTGGAATTACCATTTAATTTTATATACAAGCAAGATTTAACATATGAAATGACATTTAATTCATATATAAAATAAATTTGAAAATATTAAAAGACATTGGAAAAATGAAATAAACTTTTGCCCTAATGAGTGGTATTCATTATTATTTTAACAATTTATACACTTGCAGCTTTCATTTGTCTTCTCAGCTCTAAAGTAAAACTGTAATGATAAAGTGCATGAGGATTATACAAAATTAGCAAAAGACAAAGGGAGGATCTACCGCAAGGGAGAGACTTGTGTGTATTTGCTACGGCACGCATCTGCAGCAATATATGATGCCGATATTTGTTTTGTTGTACCATTTTAAAAGACACAGCTTTCCTCAGAGTATGTCTTTTTTTTCCTCTTTATGATAGCCTCTAGCAGAATGGTTTGTTTTATACCTAGAAATGACACTATGTCACTTGGAAATAGATGTATTGGAAATAGCACATGTGGAAATAGCACTTTTCATTTACAATGATGAAAGTCTTGGCCAAGAAGAGTTATGATAAAGGGGAAAAAAGAAGTGAAGTATTCAACCATACTAGTGAACAAATGCTTGAGATAACAGCTATCTGCAGGAGGATGCTTGATGAGGGAAGCAGAACAGCAATCCTTTCTACACATTTCTTCATAGGGCAAACCACTCAATGTGCTTAAGTAGAAGAGACCAGTCTGTTACACTTTCAGTAGAAGAATGAGTTATCAATGCTTCATGTCTAAGGATGACTTGAATGCCTCTGTATTTCGCACGGGTGAACATGCAGGTAGTTCTGATCCAATTGGAAGAGATTACTGAAATCATGGGAAGTCTTTTATTACTTAGATTAGATATAATCTCTCACGATTTTTAAACAAGAATGGGGCTCACTCGTTGTGTGTTGATTATTGAGCAAAAAACTCCAGGCATTTCAGTTTCAGTGCATATTTCTCTCAGCACTTCTCTACGTTCACAAACAGCAGAGATTATCTACAACACATAGACTTCCCAGAACTTCTGCCCTACAGTTTACTCAAAACATTATCTTAAACCATGGCTTTACATATCTTGGAAAGGGGATCAGATTAGTTCTGAATGCACAGTTGTAAATGTACTTTTGAATAAGCATATTAGTGATCAAATATTAGGATACCCTTTTATGACATTTTCAGGGCTTTAATTTTTATTTAATTGAAAGTAGGTTGGAACTGCTGTAACATTTAGAAGTATGACTCTGTGAAGGCCATACACACACCGTATTCTTAAATACATATTTATCTAGCAGGCTAAAGATTTAAGATAGCTAGGCCAGCTGTTAACACAATTTTATGGGTTTAATGTTGACACATTAAAATTTTAATTTATGCTTCCTCAGTTTTTCACCTGGGTGATGACTAGCAAGAGATTCAATTAATTTTGTTTTTTTTATCAATTTAAAAGATATACCACAGCATACATTTTAACCAGATATTTTACTACAGGCTTCATCTTATCTCAGCAAACTGGCAATAAAAACATAAACAAAAACAAAGTTTGAGTTTCTCAGAAATTTATTCTTTCTTCCTACATGATCAATGAATACCACTCAGTTCTCAGATGACAGTGGTAATGTCTCATTGCCTTCCACTTTTGGAGCTAGATTTAATCACTAAAACTTTACTCTTTATACAGATAATATTTAAAATTACTTTCTCTCTCTCTCTCTCCATATATATATATATATCTTCTTTAAAGTTAATTAACTGCAGAATGTTTGTAGGGAATTTTTCAAGGTATCTTAGTTATTTTCACAAATACAGGAGACAGGTGTTACATTTAACAGAGGAGAAAAACATGCATGTAAGACACTAATTTTCACCATCATGTTAAAGGTTTGATCCTAGATTCCCTATCTTTGAGCCCAATATTTTTCCACTATACACATTCATGACTCAGGTATAAGAGAACTGTGTGTGTGATATATTTGCTGGTTTTCAGGTATTTTTACTGAACATGCACATATATCTTTGAACTACTGTATATGACAAGGTACATTGCATAACAAAAATACAACATAGGTACAAAGATCTACAGGTCCTTACATTTTAATTACGAACACAAAGAACATTACAGTTCAATTTTAACATTGAGCCAAACATTAATTTCAATGTTATTGTCTTGTTGCTTCTGATGTTTCTGAAATTAGTTATTGAGAATAATGTTTCAGAGAAGCAAGTTTTGAACAAACAAGTTTTGAACACTGAAGCTATGCTGCTCCAAAAGCAGTGGCAGAGTGTGTCCCCAGCAACAAATTCAATCTCAGAAATAGATGCTTTGTCAAAATGAAAGCAGAAAGATGATCAGATCAATTCAAAAATAAAGCATAATAGAAGAAAAGCATCATCAACATTGAAGGATTTCTGACAACAAATTACCGAGAGGTCCAGGTCCAAAGAAGTGACAAATATTCTTTTTTTTTTTTTTTTTTTTTTTTTTTTTTTTTTTTCTTTCAGCCTGCCCTGGGTTCAGGGCTTGTGCAGCATGTGGTGCCCTGAGGTTTAGTAAGTTTGCCTAAGCAGGCACTTTAGACCACTGAGCTACCTTGCTGCCTCCCCCTCCCGCATTTTTTTAATTGAACAGTTTTATTCTGTTTTAGTGCAAAAACTTTGCTAATATTATAAGGTGCACTGCAGGTATGCCATGCTTCAGTTACTGGAACAACAAACGCCCCAACACTTTCACAGCACGTAGAATTGTTATTTACAGTTTTGTTTTGTTTTGTTTTTTTCCTGAAATCAGCCAAGAGCATCTCAGTCTACTCAGGTATTGCCATAGCACTTGTTTGGATGATCAGAATGCGTCAGCAATGTGTTCAACATCGGGTGGGTCCTCCAAAGATTTTGTTAACATGCAAGCAAATAGCACTAAACAATATTATCTAAATCAAGGCTGCCAAATACTGGATCTTAATAATGAAAATAATTACAAAACAGTTCACTATAGAACTATACCAAAGATATAAAATTAAAAATGTCACTATCTTTAAATATTCCAGTCCTGCTTCAGCACAGTTTTCTGCATCTTCATCACTACTGCATGTTTTAAGGATAATGTTAAAAATCAAAGCAGTTAACAATATTTAAATCTTTGGATAGCTTTATTCCATGCCCTTCATAAAATCATAAAAGTGACTAATTTTTCCATTATAGCTTGAAATATCAAAAAGATGGATTAGAAATTTATAATTAGCAATGAATTCTATTGTGACTCGCTCGCCAAGGAAAGTGTCAGTGATAGAGGTCATGATTGTCAACATGACGTTGAACCCTCTGGATCCTTCTGAAACATAACGAGCTGAATCATCAGCACAACAAAATACCAGGTCTATTAGGAAAAGCAGGCAAACTGATGCCTAGTTTCAACATTTTAGAAAGAGGAGGGGGGGTTACTTATTTGAAAATATAGCTAGGTACATCCTTATCTATGATTATTTACATTCATATACTCAAAATATTTACTATTTGAATAAGTCTTGCAATATGCCACTTGCTATAAAATGAAGTTCTCACACTGAGCATGAATAATTTACCCCTTTGGAAGAAGGTTTCAGACCTTCATTTATGTTCAAGATATTAAAGACAGAAATTAAAAGATCTTACGCCTGAAAAACTAGGAAAAGGAGACTCACCCATAACATTGCTCTTCAGCACATCAACTTCTCCAAAGACACAGTTTGTCTGCTGAATTTAAAATGTTTACTCTGCAAAAAAATTAGTTGACTTTTACACAACTATACAAAGTTTTTAATGTTTCTTTGGCAATGAAATATAATGGAATTTTACAGCTATATAAAAAAGTTACTTTTTCCTGAGAAAAAAGTATTTACTGTGTGTACATAGTTGACTGACAAAATTCTCTGCCATCTAGCATGTTAATTAATGAAATAACCTACCTCATATTATAGGATTTCCAAAAAAAAAAAAAAGACACACACACACATACACACACACACACACACACACACACACACACACACACCTTTCTGTGGCTAAAACACAGTATCATGACCCTATCTTGCAATCATTGCCCAATACAATTTAATGATAAGAAATATCCTCCGATCGGGGGCTGGGGAGATAGCTCCACAACACAACTGCCTGCCTGGCAAATGCAAGGCTGTAAGATCAAACCCCAGTCCTGGAAAAAAAGAAATATCCTCCGAGTGATAAAAAAAGTTGTAAGTCTCACTTAAGTGTTGCTTTAGTTTAGCTATATGTAAGAATTTACTTAACCTTCTGCTCTTCCAAATGTATTTCTAAAGATGAACCTTCCTTCCCCCAAAAGTAACTATGTGGTATCTTTGAAATTAGTCAGAAAAATTAAACCTAGTGCTGGTGACAAATACTCAGCAAGTTCACTTCTTCATTCTTCTCAAAGACTGAAACCAATTTTCAGGACCATGAAGAGCTACAAATTCATCCATTTTCACACACTTGTTTGAAGACTATGCAGCAACTTTGTTGTCTTTCTTACATTCAGAATCTGCTAACTCTCTTCTTCCAAGATCTCTTCTGAATCGACCACGAAACCCTTGAGAGGCAGTAGAGGTACCACCTCTGCCACCACCACGTCCATGGCCACCATAGAAATCAAGACCTCTTCTCCCTCCTGTATATCCTCCATGACCACGGTTTGGATGGAGTAAAATCCCGAAAGTTTCAGCATTTAATCGCCCCTCTTCAGCCCAGATTGGTCTCTGTTCTCTGTTTTCATCACAAGAAATATTATCAAAGAAAGATTTAGTTTTTAGGGCCAAGGGGGTCTTCTTCATCTGAATTTCCCTCACTGTTTTGTGTGTCAACTCCAGAGTCTCCCTTATCTTCACCATTTACAGAGTTCTCTTGTTTCTGAAGTTTATCTTTTAAGTTTTTTCTATGAAATTCTCTTGTCAATCTCCTCTTCATTAAATTGAGTATTTGCATTTTCTAAGTAAGTCTTTCTCAGATTTCGTCAGACCATCTCTGCAAATAGCAAACCTACCCCAGTCACCTCGACATTCTCCACACCCTCTCCTAGTACTTGAAGGAACAGCTGCAACTGTTTGTCTCTTACTATCATTTCTGGGTTACTCATTTTCTGGTCTTGAAACTGTGTACTTTAGCTCACCTGTGCTCTTTTTTTTTTTTTTTTTTTTTTTTTTTTTTTTTTTTTTTTTTTTTTTTTTTTTTTTTTTTTTTTTTTTTTTTTTTTTTTTTTTTTTTTTTTTTTTTTTTTTTTTTTTTTTTTTTTTTTTTTTTTTT
>PVJA010026779.1:0-29251 GCA_004027025.1 Myocastor coypus | reverse complement strand
GCCAAAGTCCTAGCTTGCTCTGGGTTGGGCTACAGGCTGCAAAAAGTCCCCCACAGAATACGACCAGACCACGGATGGCTCTTTAAAATGGCACCCCCACCCCTGAAGCCAGGGCCCCAACTGCCTCCCTGCACTTGGCACACGGTGTCTGGCTTCCTGCCTCTGTCCTGGCCCCACAGACTCTGTCCCAGGCTTCTCCCTTCTCAGTGACACGAGGCTATTTCCTGGGTTCCCCAGGATATCAAGGATTCTTTCTCCCCAGACTGGAGCCCCAGCCATCTCCTTCAGTGTCCTCACATGCTTCACTAGGGACCCTCCGGGTGTAGGTGTGAATGTCAGCACCTCTCTGCCCAAAGAGAAAGAGTGCTGTGTCTGTGTGCTCCATTGGGCAATTCAAACTGTCTCCAACAACACTAATGAAAGAGTCAGTCATCCTGCCAGCAGGACAGTGTTCTTTATTTTAAGTTTGCAGGAAAGGGAGGAACCCTCTCTGAGAAAGTTTTGGTGGGTTGGGAGAAGCCAGCAGGATGTCACCAAGCGTACTTCCCAGAAGGGCTGGGTGGCAGCAGGGTGCAGAGCCAAGAAGAGAAGCTAGGGTCACAGGACTGGGTTTGGGGAGGTTGTGCAGGTCATCTTATCTTTGCAGTGCACAGCAGTGGCCTGGGACCCAATAGGCATTGCATAGAGCATGGGAGGCCGATTGAAAGCTGCATGGAGTGTGGGGCTTTGGTGGGGGCTCAGCAGGCTGGGGACTCCACATGCAGGAGGAGAAGAGCAGGGCTTTGCCTGCTGTTACAGGGAGCGGCAGCCCCTGCTCTGTGGCCAGGGCTCTGGGAGCTGGTACAGGGCATGGAAGAGGAGCCCGAGGACCTGCAGACAGCAGTGCTCCACACAAGAGGCCCCTTAGACATCCACAGAATTAAGCTTCAGATCACCGTCCACCACCAGACGGTTGATGGCTCGAAGTTCATGCAGGCGGTACTTGTAGTCCAGCAGGTCTTGGCCATCCACGCTCACACTGTAGCAGGTAGGTTTACATGTGATCTCCACCTAGACAGAGAGGCCTTGCAGTCACACTCCCTGCAGAATCCTCAGCTTCCTGCAGGCTTGGGGTCCCTGCTTCCCACCTCCTTCCTCTACCCAAGCACCCACCTCAGCCTACCCCACAGAAGAGCCCACTCTTCCCTGAACACCCTGCACTCCCCTTCCTGGGACCTCACCCACCCACTCAGTTCCCGGCCCTCAGTGCTGCTCCCAGCCTGCATCTCTGCCCCTGCGTCACTGCCAGGCACCTGAGGACCCAGGCCCTCCAGCCAAGCCTTCCTTGCCCCCACCGGACCCCTCTCAGATAACCTACTGCCTCCTGAGGCCAACAGGACAGCTGTGGCTTCCGATGCCATCTGTGTCCCCCATGTCCACACCTGCACTGTGCAGAAGCAGCAGCAGCCCCCTGACTGGTCCTCTGCAGCCCAGGGCCTTCTCAGGAGGCAATCAGGGCACAAATGGATCTTACTCACATGCAGGGCACTATCCTAGTGTGCACAAAGGTTACCTCGGGCCATTCTCACAACTCTGAGAGCCTAGGATTCTGAACCCCATTTGTAGATGAGGAAATGGAGCCCCAAAGATCCAGTGACTGTCCCTGGCTGAAAGGCACTTCCCTGAGGTCACACACCATCCCATCAATCAAAGGCAGTGTCCCTGCTGTTGTTCCTCTATGGCTTCTCCCTGTAGTAAATTCCAGGCTCCCTGCACAGCCTCAGAGCTCTCCACCTGTCACTTCCCACCCCAATGCACAATGCAGTCCTCCAGTGGTTCTCAGCCTTTCTAATGCCGTAATCCCACAATACAGTTCCTCATGTTGCAGTGGCCCCAAACCAAAAAATAATGTTGGTGGCTACTTCAAAACTGTAATTCCAATTAAACAACATTTTCCAATGGCTTTAGGTGACCCCTGTGTTTTGGTCACTCAACCCCACTGGGGAGGCGACCCACAGGTTGAGAACCACTGCTCCAGGACATAACTTGTGCATAAGTGGATGCCTGGGAGGACAATCTTGATGGCTCTGGGCAGGGAGGAAGGGAATATAGGCATTATGGGCCTGCACTCTTCTCTCGTTTTCTTTTTTCTTTCTTTTTCTTTCCTTTCTTTTCCTTTGCTTTCCTTTCCTTTTCTGCCCTGTCTAATTCTTTCATGTTATTTCCCTTCCCTTGCTTTCCTTTCTTTCTTTCACTTTGTGCCTTTCTCTGTGCTAGCAGAGAACAAACCACAGCCTTGACACATTGCCACCTTTTGTACTTTTTTTCTTTATCAAGCAACATAAGTTACAAAGTTGACCACGCTGGGTTGAAATTGTTGGGACCCTTCTGTGCCATGTGCTGCTATCACAGATGTGTGTGCCTCTGCACCTGCCCTTAACTTTTCTAAGCTCTGTGTGGATCTGAGTGTGTGGTCAGGGTGGAGAACGCCTGCTGGTGATGACCAAGCTGCAGCCACACCCACACCTCTCACCTCCACTCTGCACCTTACAGTGCAGCTCTGCACAGGCCCCGCCATCCACTGCATCTGGGCCCTCAAGTGAGCATCCTGCTCCCCAGGCCCTGCCGGCCTTCCGCTGAGCAGGTCCTTTATCTGTGCTGCTGGGCTCAGGCCTTGGTCTCCTTGCTCGTCCCCACCTAGATGCAGCCCCATGGACGGGACCTGCTCTCTCTGCTTCCTGCCTGCATCCCTGCACACTGGGCATTTCCTGGACCACAGAGACCCAATCCAGGACCTGATCAATGACGCCTGGATGAACAAGCAGATCATTGACTGGCACCTCATGCTTGGATACGATTTGGCAGAAATGGGCTCTGTGACCCTGGGAAATAAATTATCCTGGATTTGGTTTGTTCATCTAGAAAAATCTGATGCTAAACCAAACCAAACAGAAGACAGTAATCGTAAAGTAGGAAATGTCTGTGGCACATTCTCTCTTCCATGGCCCAGCCCTCCTCTCACAGGCATCAGCCCCACCCCATTCAAGGACCCTCCAGGCAGCCTCACAGCTACTATACTTGTACCCAGTAATTTGTCCATGCTCAGGGTCCAGCGTCTCACCGTGAAGTCCTGTCCACGTTTGAAGGGGCTGTTGAAGGGCGGGGTTCGCTCCTCTGCCCCCCAGGTACCATTGATTTGGCTGTTTCGGACCACAACGTTTTCATCAAGTCGAGGGCTGAAGCGCAAGGCGATATCATTGTCCGTGCGCAGGTCGATGTAGAAACTGGGGTTGGGCACAACGCTTGGTCTTTCTCTGTCCCTTGAAGTTAGGTGATCCCCTTCCCGCTCATTACCCAGCTCCCTGCCACCATGGCACGGCTCTCTCCTCCCTGAGACCCCTGGAGGCCCTGTCTTACCTCTGAGAATTTTGCAGGACAGTGCCAGACACAGCAATCTTCTTCTCTGAGAACAGCCCACCTGAGATGATGGTTTGGTAAGGGAGCTGTTGGGAGCATGGGGACAGGTCAGCCAGTGACCACAGAGGGCCACCACTGCAGCAGGGAATTCTGTAGCACTTGTCATGGGCTTGGACATCAGCCAAGAAAGAAACCTTCAAAACAGCAGGCCGTCTTTCCCGTGAAGCCAGCGCATCCTTTCTTGGTGCACTGGTTCGAAAACCAAGGGAAAACTTTGTGTTTCCAAAACAGGCCGCCTTCACTGTCATGAGCAGAACTTTATCCGGACACTAAAGCATTCTGGGATAAAAAATTATAGGCTATATAGTTAGGTCACACTCAAGGGACCAGTTGAATGTTAAAAGTGCAGGTCCCACAATTATTAATATACATCAATATTATAAGATGCTTATCTGCTCAAAAGTGGACTGTCTTTAATTCCATAAGTCAGGGGATTCCCCTGAGCTGCCACGACCACTGGCCCTGGCACCGCAAACAAAATCTCGGGCATGTACGTAAGTACACTTCCAGACGAAGCACAGGCACATACCCATGCATGGTTAGGATGCGCGGCAAGAATGGAAAGGTGTGGTGCCAACCTGTGAGCTAACCAACAGAGGCGCAGGGGGATCTCGCCCTGCTCAGCTGCCTGCCGCAGCTGGGCCGCTGATGACCTCTGCGCATCTTGCTCAGGACCTCATTCAGGGATTCACTAGTTCAGCCTCTACACGCTGACAGGCTGCCTACTTTGCAAAGGAAACAGGATCAACAGAAAAAGTGAGTGTCCCTCCCCTCACCTGACAGTGAAGGCGAACCCTAGATAGGAGGTGCCAACACGCCTACCCCAGTGCTGTCTTTGTTAGTTATAATCACATTTAGATCACCTTGGAAGGCCAATCGTGATGAGAAGAGCTTGAGGACCAAGCACAGGAAAAAAAATCCAAAAACTCCCCAGAAATAGAAGCTTAAGAAAATTCCACAGGCGTGACCAACTCCATGCAGGGACCAAGCCCCACTGCTGGGCCCTGAGAGCCCTGCCAGGCCCAGGTGATGACAGAGGGAAGATTCCCAAGCCAGCCAGCAGGGGGCAGCAGGGTGCACGGACACAGGCAGGTGAGACCTAGGTGGCCCAGGCACTGTCTCCCCATCTACTGACACGGAGGGCTCTAACACCTAACACCCCATGCCGCAGATAGCCCAACTGCAATACGATGACAGCAATGGTGTGAGGACCCGCTGGCTGTGTTAGGAACACTGGCTATGGCAGGTACACTGGGCTGTGCAGAACACAACAGCAGCTGGCTGGTACGAGAGTCAGGTAATGTGTAGACATAGGGAAGAGGGCCTCCTCCCTAAGCTTGAGTTCCCAATTTTGGGAGAGTCCCCTGTATTGCTGCACGCCTGCTATTCACAAGAATGTGGCATTAGGAGCAGAGCCCTAGCTGGGGAGTTGGGCCTGAAGGACTTCCCAGTTTCATGCCTTCTGCACAACCAAGGATTGACAGGGACTGCAGAGAGAAGCAAAGCATAAGGTGGACAGCCCAAGGACAAATGAAGGTCAACACCCCAAGGACAGGCTATGGCACTACACAGACCAGATGGTGGTAGACATGGACACACCTAATGGCTGTGGGCTTAGCTACAGATAAGAGAGAGGGACAGTTCTGCTGGGGAAACGGGCACTCATGGTGTGATACCAAGGGGCAAATGACTGGGAGCAGGTGTGGGGAGCCTGCCGGAACCCAGGCATCAGGTGCAGCCCGAAGGCAGCTGTGCAACACTCACAACTTTGTGCTGCACGGGCAGGCAGAGAGAAATAAGAGGCTGATGCCAAGGGTGAATAATGCCGTGATAGAACAGAGCGCAGCACGGCTAGCCCTGAACCAGCACAGCGTCCTCCAATGACAGAAGAACCACGAGAGCCCACTCTGCTCTCAGTGCTGCCAAAACCAGGCAATCCGGGATGTCCAGGGCTCCCTGCCCTTCCGATGTGTATGCTTCCCCAGTGCCAATTATATTCTGGGGGTGGACAGACTGACTGGTGCCGCTGACCACCTCACCTGGGAATTCTGCTTGCAAATTATTGTGGTCAAATCTGTACACCAAGAACATCCATACACCAGTATTGACTGCCTGGAAGCCATGAAGAAAGGGGAGGCTAGCCAGATCGCTCAGTGAAATAAGCCTCGTGTTTAAGCAGACACAAAGACCAGGGGTTGATCCCAGGCACCACATGCCATGTCACCCAACACCCCTGGGGCATGCTGAGAGGGAGACTGACATTGGGCATGGTGGCACCCCGTAATCCCGGTGCTTGGCAGGTGAAACCAGGAGAATCACTCTGAGTCAGTGCCTCATTGTGAGACCCTGTAGACCCTGTACGTACACATGACACACAGACTTGAAGTTGGAAAAAGCAGTGTGATGTGCTCTGCACAGGACACTCACCCTGTGCAGAAACTAGACAGGTCCCTGTGAGTGGCTGCAAAATCTGACGCTAATGCTGGCAGTCACCACCAATTTGTCTTCAACCAGGACGGCAGGCAGTGGTTGTTGCAGGTGTGGTCATGAGACTTTTGATAGCCCCAGTTTGTGGCATGGCCTGGTACCCAGGACCTGACCATGAGGGCCAAACCACACTCTCTGTCACTCATTCTTTGACGATATCGTGAGAACTTCTGATTGCCCTGCAGATTTGAAAACTGCTGTGCACAGCCTGAAGGCAGCTCGGCTGTTCTGGGATGGGCTGGGGTGTGCCCAGGGGTGAGGGAACTGGCCTGTCTGTCACACTCCTGGGTATGTCTTGGTCTGGCAAGCCTGAAATCATTCCCAGTGCAATTAGGGATGACCCAGAAGGGACTGCTACAGCTGACAGCACAAACTGCACTTGAGGACCCAAAGGGGGCAGCTGCATGCGTGCCAGTCCCAGAAGCCAGGGACCCCAGCCTGCCAACTCTGCTAGCACTCAGTGTGCAGGGTGGAGCACTTGGCTGTGGCCTGTGATGTAAACAGGGAAAGCAGAAGCACCCTGCTGGGTCACAGCTGTAAGAAGGCAGCCGACACCTGGCACTCCCTCCTTGAGACCCAGTTAGCAGCGCTGCACACTGTTCTCCACTCCTGTGGGGACTGCAGGACAGCAGGCAGTGCAAGGGCAGACAGAAGACCTCACAGAGGCTGGGTGCAGACATGGTCAGCAAGGCCCAGGACTAGAATGGCAATACCCCACTGTCACTCATTGGGGATGTTGAGGTCCTTGGTTGTTTTGCTACCTCCTGGGCTCCAGGGACTGTGATGCCCCTCTGACAAGCCACCCTGCCTCACATCAACCAGCTATGGGCTGAAACCTCTGTGAACTGTGAGCTAAGAAACCTTGATTCCCTTTACTGCGAGTGTCAGACACTTTGTTCCAGCAAAGAGAAAAAAACTAGGACAACAGAGCGACACCCAGCAGGAGGTAAGGAAGCCAGTGTCGCTCAAGGATCCAGGACTGAGAGGCCATGGAGCAGGGTCAGCATCGCATGAGCTCCTCTCCCATTTCTGGGTGTCTCCTGGCCTCCCCTTCCAGCATCCCCTCCCCCCAGTCCTTCTCTTGAGACCCACAGGGGCTGTGATGGCTGTTCAGCCAGCTCAGGCCCGGCCAGCTGCACACTCACCTGGTATGACATTTTGCAGGAATCAGTCTCTAATCCACCCGAGCAGCGTCCACTGCCTCTCACACCAGTGCAGCTGTCTCTGCTCAGAGCTTCACTTTACAAGGAAATATATACCAACACATCTGGACGCTCTTCAAGGGAGTTAGGGCCAAAAGCAATGGGACTGGGTGTGGCAAGATAAGAGCTGGGTGGTGTTGGTGCTGGGCAGGGCTTGGAGGTGGTCCATTGTGTGGTCATCAGGCCCATTTATAGAAGCAGAAGAGAGATTATCAACCTATTTGAGTTTTTAATCATTGTGAACACAGTCACCCTGTCCTGGCAATGCCCTACTCTTTCCTACTAATCTTCCTATGAGACCTGCTTCCCTATTGATCATCATTAGCTTTCTGCCTCTGCCTGCCCTCTTATGGGCTGATTATAGATTGACCCACATTGAACTCACTTCATGGCGATGCACCCACCTGGGGATTTTGCTCTCTAAAATATTTTTTGAGAAGTGGCCTTGGAGGCACCCCACTCTCAGGTCCCTGCTGTCTCTCAGGAGAGAGCTGTCACTCAAATGTCCCTGCTGTTAGTCTTTATTCTGTACAGTTCATTCTTCAGTTTCATGGGAGTGAATGGGGTGCTGTGACATCTATCGGGTTAGGAGTTAGATTTACTCCTGTGTCATTGGGAAGCCCGGAAAAGTGATTGGAAGGAGAAAAGAGTTCCCTTTTGTTTGATGAAATCCCGCAATATTCTGAGTGGATTCTGAATTGGGATTCACTGGAGTGACCAGAACTGCACCCCGTGGTTTCCTGGGAGCTGATGCCTTTTGTTGATTCCCTGAGCCATGTGGAACATTGTGATCAGAGAAGACTGAGACATCTTCATAGTCAGGTTTCCTAGGTGGGGTGCTTCACTGACATAGGCAGGCGCTCACATCCCTGTTCTGTACACGTGGCACCTCGATTCCCTTCTGCACTGCTGTTGGATTGGCTTGCACTCCATTCTTGACTCCTTTGACAGTTTAGACATTTATGAGCTGGCTTCTGGTCTTATTTCTGACAGCTGATTCTAGTGACATTCTAAGTTTCTAATTTCTCTCCAGTTTCATCCTTGAGTGTCTCAAGCCATTCACCTTTGCTATGGGTGGCTATTATCATTGTCAATAAGTGTGAATATGCCTCTGTTTACAATCCTGACAGTCTTCCCTTTTCAGCTAGAAGCCTCTGGCTCTCTGGCTCTCTGGCTCTCTCTCTCTCTCTCTCTCTCTCTCTCTCTCTCCCTCGCCTCCTTGGGCCTGTGAGGGAGGACCACATCCACTCTCAGGACAGCGCATTCTCTGCCAGTCCAAGAGCCTTTGGTACAGGCCACATCCCTGCACATTCCGGTTTACATTTTGGAACAGCGTCTCAGTATGTGGCCAAGTGGCCTGGGCTGGACTTGTACAGTTCTTCCTGCCTAAGCCTCCAAACGGGAGCAAGTGCCCAAGTGTGCCTGCTGTGTGAGTGCTGTCTTCTTGGAAGAGGCCCTCTTGCCGCTCTCACAGGGACCTGTCACCATGTTTCCTCAGCCACGACTCATAGGGGCTGTCACACCTGAGTCAGGAATAGGGAAACAAAGCACAACCTAGCTTACTGGGAGCAAAATGGAACTCACAGAGGGCCAGCAAACTCTACCCCAGATCTGCCCTTCTGCATGTGGTAGACTTTGAATTATCTCTTCCAAGCTGAAGGACTTGAAAGTGACCAGAATGAGAACAATTAATTTGGAGGTACAGGAAGCAGGGAGGACGCATGAGTTGGAGGAGAAAGCAGACGGGACCCATGTAGATGGAGCAGGACTCAGGGCTACAGGGTGACCCACTGAGCTTCCCGTGCCCTGGCCCTGTCCAGCTCCCATCAGCAGGCACAGGCAGAGGAGTGGATTCCTCGAATATGGAGAGTGGGATAATCCTGCATCAGTCATTAACTGGTTCCTAGGAACAGGAAGACTGGGTTATTTCATAAAGATAAGGTCATCGTATTTATTTTATGGTTATTCCTCATTAAGTGAAATGCCAGTGGTTTATGGTAGTTGTTCAATGGCACTTTTTAGTTGCTTTTACATCTATAGCATATCTCTGACACCCAGTGTGATTCTGGTCTCCTAAGTCACTGGCTCGTTCCTAGGAAAAGGGAGAGGCAGTTCTCAGCGGTGCCAGCACGCACTAACTCTCTAACTGCTACTATCTGGCTACTGGAATTTTCTCAGAATCCACTAAGAATTATAAGGCAGAGAGTGAAAAGGGGCACGAGGAAAGGGATTTCTTATACAGCGAAAGTGGGATGCAGCATTTATTGTAAAGTACAAACAAAAGGTCCCAGGAATCTCTGTGTGGAGGTTTTCATGCACAAAACTGAAGGAAAAATGACGACGTCTCAACCAAGTTGATATCAACCCTTGGAATTCCATGCAGGGAAGTTCGGCCTAGAAGGGGGCCTATGGGAGCCCAGGGTATGGAGGGGACTCAGTTTCTTTAGTACCAGAAATATCACTATTTTCTTTCTGTAAGGTGACAGGTCCCTGTAACAAGGTGTGGCAGATGAGAAGAAAACTGGAGAGAGTTGCATGGTTGGGGATTCACACTCTGGAACTGAGGTCCCAGCTGCCAACCTCTCCAGCGTTTCTTAGAGTGTTTCCTTCACAAAAAGCAGAACTGGGAAGCGGGAGGAGAAATGTGCAGATCGGTGAGATCCATATAGTACAATGATGCCAGAGGCTCCTTTTGTCTTCCCCAGGTTTATGCTGCTCTTCTTTCAGACATGCCTTGGCAAAACTTCTCCCAGCAGCTTTCCATGGGCTTAAGGTCCTATTTTCATCGGCTTTTACACTTAGCATTTTGCTCAACGTCCCACGTAGGTCAGACATGGCAGAGTTAAGTGTGCTTCTCCACATGGAGCCTTTCTAAAATTAGCAGAACCAAGATGTGCTTCAGAGAGGTAGGAAGATCTCATTTCTGGGAAAGAAAATTCCCCTGATCCAAGGAGGCTTTGTTCCTTTGGCCTCAGGTGCCGATGCCTGGCCACTGTGTCACAGGAAACCCCAAGGTCTCTGCTGTAGTAGGACGCGTTGCTCAGCCCTGATGTTTGGCAACCCATGTGTTTAGCTGCATTTCCAATGTTATTACATTTTCACCTTAAAATGGGTTTCTGGGCTTGGAGCCCCATTACAAACTAAGTGCTGTGTGTACTTGTGAAGACCTTCCTGGGCTCTTCCTCCGATTTGAAGTTCCCAAAACAGAGAGCTCTCCTTCATGGACTGCTCAGGGGAAGTGAGAGCCAGGCCTCTTCTCCTCTTCCCCGAAGAGCTTCATGGTGTCAACACAGGCTCTGCGGCTATCTCGTGCTCTGGCCAGGAGAACATCAGAAAGCGTTTCCTCCTACTTTCACTGCAGACCAGGATTTCAAAGTGACTCTTGACGTTCACGCTCTGTGCCAGGCCCTGAACTAAGCACTGTTAAGCCTCTTCACACTCCAGCATATGCTGCAGGGACCACAGGTTGACCCAGGGCCAAGAAAGTGAGGCAAGAAAGGTGACATCCTTTGCTCCAGACCCCACAGCTACAGCACTGTTAACATGGGCAACCTTGGGCCCTGTTAACACTCGGAGGCTTGCACTCAGGAGGCTGAGGCAGGAGGATCAGTGTGAGTTCGAGACCAGCCTAGGCTACAAAAGTGAGCTCAAGGCCAGCCTGAACTGCACAGTGAGACCCTGTCTCAAAAAGACAAAAAAAAAAAAAACACTCGGAGGCTGAGGCTTGGGTTGTAGTTCAGAGGCACAGCCTGGCCTACGATGCACGTGGCCCTGGGTTCAAGCCCAGCACTGCAGAGGAAACAAAGTTTCAAATCCCAGGGCTTCCACCATTATAAAAGAATAAAAAGGAAGAGGCTGACAGAATCAGAACCACTCACAGTGCAGCTAGCAAGAGCGGCAGAGCATCCATGAGGAGGGAGACTGGTTATCTGGCTCAGCTGATGGAAGCACTGGACACGCAGTGAAGGCCCAGAGCTCGAGGTCAGCTGCTCCCTGGGATCTGACACGACACGGCCACAAATGGCCACCTGGTTGCCAGGGTTGGGCTCAGCACAGACCCTGTCCCCAGTGAGGACCCTGTCCCCCAGTGTCCTTCTCTTCCCAAGTGTTCTTGGGTCTTCAAGCATCGCCTCCTGTGGGTGCCTGTGACACGGGAGTCTCCAGCATGGACGCACTGACCCCTTCCTGCTGGGTGAGCCTGGGCGATGGGCTTCACCTCGCTCTATCTGCATTCCGTCCCTTGTGGAAGAGGTGAATTCATTGCACCCTACATCCCTGACTCACTAACAAGTTCCCTTCTGGAAACACATTCATACAATGAATTCATTCATAAATTTGACAAAGTATGTCTTGTATGACACAAGCACACAACAAAAGCATTACAAAATCACACAGGCAAATACTATCAATTGTTTCTATTTTTTAATTAACCTAAAATGGTGGTACAGGACAGTACAACAAAAATAAACTACATGAGGTATCTCTGTGATTTGTTCACACCCATTCTGCTTCTTATGTGAGGTCTGGTCATATCTGCAAGTCTGGAATTCACATGTTGTAACTTCAGGCTGTAGTGTACCTGAACCATAGCAGTGACAGAGGATGAAGCAAAGGCATCCAGAAGGTGCATAGCATAGAATCAGCACTCCTCAGGCATTTTCTTTAAAAAAAAAAAAAATGACTGCTGCGGCCACGCCCTACACCCACATAGCCCCAGCTGTGCTTTTTACTTCTGCTCTACAGTAAGAGCTGCTTAAAGCCAGCTCCCCTTGGACCCCAAGGATCTGGATGGCCCAGAATCTGTTAAGTGACGTCAGCAGTCAGCGCACTTCCCATGCATTTCTGGTCTCCGTGCACTTCCAGCCTCTCTCTGGCCCAGGCCAGCTGCTGCCCTTCTCCCCTGGAACATCAGTAGGGTCTTTGTGAGTGAGTAGCACAGAAATGACTCTGCAGGCTCCCGGAAGAGACTGTACAAGTTACACATCCACCTCCACTGTGTCAGAGCTCTCTGCTGGAACCCAGTGTCCACACTAGGAGGGTCACATGCCATGTTGACATGCGTTGTTCCACCCCACTGTCAGCTGAGCTCTCAGCTGATGGCCGCACCCCTAGGTAGGCAGGTGGGCAAGGAGCCTGCCAAGGATTTCCACCCCCACCTCTAAACTCAAAATCCTGTAAGATTTTCCATGATTGTCTCTTGGGTCCTGCTCTATGAGATAGTCCCCTCTATCCTCAGCTGGCACATGCCTTATCGCACATCCTCAGCTTTGCATGATCATAACGAGGCAGGGAGATTGCAGAAGACCTGCACCCCACAGCCAGAAGCAGAGGGAGAACAAGATGAGCGCAGCAGGGAGCTAGCAGCAGACTTGGGGAGGATGAACCACCAGTCCTCTGCAGGTGTGGCTGGGGCCCTTTTGCATTTTCTCAGATTTCAGTGTAATTTTCCTAACATAACAAGAGGCACACAACAGCAACCAAAAAAATCAATTTAGAGGGACCAGGGCCCAAGGGAAGGCAGCAGATTTTTCAGAGTGACTTGGCTAGTGGTTGTGGGGGTGGTGGAGAGGGTTCTCAACAAACAATTTCTCAGACAGGATAAGCAACCAGTGAAGACTTAGTGACGGGCACCATAGTGAAGGCCAGTACATTGGCGGTGCAACAAATAAAGGCTTCCTTGTGTCAGTGACATTTTCTCGCCCATTCTAAGAAGGCTATATTTATGACACTTACCAAAGTAAGCTCCCTCCATCTCCTGAGTCCATATATCCCGCTTCTAAGTCACAGTTCTATGCATATAACTCAAAGGGTTGATCTCAACTAGGCTACAATGTGGTCATTTTTGTGTGTAAAGAACTTTACACAAAGATTCCAGGGACCTTTGCCTTCCACTCAGCCATAAATGCTGCTGTCCACATTCACTGAACAAGAAATACCTCTGCCCTGTCCTCTTTGACTCTCTGCCTTGTAATTCTCTGAGTTGAGAGAAGGTCCCAGCAGCCACACGGCAGCAATTAGAGTTAGTGGGTGTTGGCCCCTGCTGAAAGCTGCCTCTCCCTGTTCCTAGGAACCAGCTAAGGACTTAAGAACCCAATATTACACTGGTTATCAGAGGAACACATGAAGTGTAAAACTAAAATAAGTGACTTTCAACAACTTCCATAAAGTGGCAATCACTATCATTTCTTTTGTTTAATTTGTTTTATTCATCTATTGCTTTTAATGAGAAATAGTGTTGGTCAAGCAATGGCCGTGACTCAACCAAATGGGTGACACTGACAAATAGTTTCAAAACACATTAGTACAACAGGCACAATAATTGATATGAGGCATATTGTTGTCTTCATAGTAGATACTATGAAGACATTGTTCAGAGCACTAGATGCAGGCATGATAACGCTTCTAAACACTATTGGTACAAAAATATTTCTTCTCGTTGAACTAAGAGAAAGTAGTTGTATACATAAAGCAATGTTCCATAATAGTAGTGGGTTATTGGCAGAACTCACAGTGTCTGAAGCTGTTGACTTGAGCCTTTTACAGCTCAGCATACTAATCTGGCTTTACTTTTTATGCCTCATGGTTAAACTTTTCTGCTGGCTGGTTAAAGCCAAGTTGAAGCAATATAATAAAACATGTAATTTTTATGTCTGACAAGGTCAGTCAAGTCACCTCAGGATTTACCTTGAAACCAGGTACAGCATTCTGTAGAACTTTTGTCAGTGTCACCCATTTGGTTGAGTCACGGCCATTGCTTGACCGCTTTGCTCTCTGTGGGAGCCTGAGCAAATGTCTTCTGTCTTAGTGTCTCTCCTTAGGCACACTGTACATCACTAATCCCTTTCCTCTGCAGCCCCATAACCTTCTTAAACAAAAAATTTGGGACACCACTGAGTTATAGGATGTTATAGTATAGGATCTCTTATGTCCTGAGTCCCCACTGACCTTGAAGGACTAGGGCCAAAATATTGGCTAACCTTGTAGCCCTTCTTTTTCTCTAATTTTTGGTCTGAAAAGTTATGTTCTTAACCTTCCAGAAAAGAAACTCAGTGATACTAATACGCTACAACATAGATACTTGAACCACTGTCTTTCTAAATATTAAATGCCTTAAAATTAACATGGAACCGATATTTTCCATCAATCATTGATACTCTAATAAATCTCTATAGAATATGATAAAAAATTTACACTTTTTTGGTACAGCAATTTAGAAATGTAAGCATACACCACATGATAGCAGGTCAGACTTATGACATTTTTCCCTGTCTTGTTTTCTCTTTAATTACCCTTTTTTGTTTTCTTTTAAAACAAACATTCACTTGAGAGAGAGTATAGCAATAATTAGAATTACATTAGAAGCAGCACACATACAGAAGACCAGAATGACAAGCATTCCAAGCATGATTTTAGTCTTACAGGTCGCTACTCTGAGAGTCAAAAACCTGTTGGAGATTCTTAAGACCATTGTCTGATTCATCCTGTGTACATAAGTACATGGCTTCTCCCCTGCCAAGTTTCCTAACTTTTCTGCTTGCTGTCTCTTCATTGTTTAATCCTTAAGTTCTTGATTTCCATTCAGTTGTATTATGCCTCTCCCTTTTTATTTCTTCTTTTGTGTTCTTACACTAGGGAGACTATACGATATTTACACATACAGGTCTGATTTATTTTAATTATCAGGATATCTTCAAGATACATCCATTTATATATGGAGTCTTCTAGTTTATCATTCTTTATAGCTGAATAATATTACATTGTATAAAAACATCACATCTTTTTCAACCAGTCTTTAGAATGGTGGGAATTTGGGTTGTTTCCATGATTTGGCTATCACAAATTGTGCTGTATGAACATAGATGGACAAATATCACTATGACATGATGTTTTCAGTTCTTCTGGGAAAATTCCCAGTAGGCAGATAGCTGGATTCAATTTTTTAAGTCCTAATTTTTTAAGGAGTCTCCACACTGCTTTCCATAATGGTTGCACCAGTCTGTATTCCCACCAGCAGTGGAGCAGTGTTAATTTTTCTCCACAGATTCTCCAACATTTGTTGATTTCTTCATGATAGCCATTTTTTTTGGGGGGGGGGTGAGTTGGTATCTAAGGGTTGTTTTATTTTACATTTCATGGAAGGTTAGCAATGTGGAGCATTTCTTCAGGTATTTATAGGTTTGTCATATTTCTTCCTCTGAGAAGTGTGTGTTCATCTCAATGCCCATTTCTGCATTGAGACCCTAATGTTTTTTTAGTTCTTTATATATTCTACATAGAAAACCTTTGTCTGAATACTTATTAGTTAATTGTTTTTCAAACTTTGTAGGTTATCTTTCCACTCTGTTGGTACTTTCTTTTGACATGCAAAAACTTCTCACCAAGAGGAGGTCCCAGTTGTTGATTCTTTAAAGTGTTACACGTGCATTTTGATTTTTGTCTATGAACTCTTTGCCTACCCTGATGTCTTCAAGATTTCCTCCCACTTTCTCTTCCAGGAAAATTAGTGTTTCTGTTTTAATATTTTGGTCTTTAATCCATGTTGAATTTGGTTTAGTGCAAGGCAGTAGACTTGGGTCAAGTTTTAGTTTTCAACATGTGGAGAGCCAGTTTTTCCAGCACCGTTTCTTAAGGAGGTTATCTTGCTTCCAACAAACATGTTTGGACCCATTTTGAAAATAAGGTGTCTGAGTGTGTTTGTATTTGCTTCTGCGTCTTCTAATCTATTCTGTTGATCCTCAGGTCTATTTTTTTTTTTTTAACAATACCACGTTGATTTTATCACTGTGGCTTTGTAGTATAATTTTATGTCAGGAATTGTAATGCCTCCTGCTTTATCTTTATTGCCCAGGATTGTCTTTGTTGTTCTAGGTCTTTTCTAGCTACAAATAAATTTCAGGTATGCTGATGGTATTTTGATAGGGATTGCATTAAATCTGTATGAAAATTTAGGAAGTATGGCCATCTTCACAGTGTTGGTTCTTCCTATCCAGGAGCAGGGAATATCTTTCCATTCTCTGAAACCTCTGCAATCTCTTTTTTCAGAGCACTATAGCTTTTATTGAAAAGATCTTTTACATCTTTAGTTAGACTAATTCGTAAGTATCTCATTGTTTTCGGTGCTATTGTAAATGGTGTTGTTTCTCTAATTTCCTTCAATGTGTTTGTTTTCTGTGTAGAAGAATGCTATTGACTTTTGTGTGTTGACTTTGTATCCTGCTAGCTTACTGTATTTGTGTGTTAATTCTAGTAGCTTCTTTGTGGAGCTTTTTTGGGTCTTCCAAGTAGACTATCATGTCATCTGCAAACAATGATAGTTTAACTTCTTTGTTACCTATTCTGGTTCCTTTTATTTCTCTATCTTGTCTAATGGCTGTAGCTAATGATTCCAGAATTATATTGAATAGGAGAGGTGATAGAGAACATCCTTGTCTTGTACCCGATCTGAGAGTAAAAGACTTCAGTTTTTCCCCACTTAGAATTATGTTAGCCATTGGATTGTCATAGATGGCTTTTATCAGACTGAGGTAGGAGGCCATTTATCACAATTTGCTGTAGGGCTTTGAACATGAATGAGTGTTAAACTTTGTCAAAAACATTTTTCACACCAATTGAGATGATCGTGCGGTTTCTGGATTTAGCTCTATTTATACATTGTGTTACACTTATAGATTAGCATATATCAAACCATCCTTGCATCCCTGGTGTGAATCCTAACCTGTCGTGGTGTATGATCTTCTTAATGTTTTGCTGTATTCCATTTGCAAGAATTTTATTGAGGATTTTTGCATCTGTGTTCTTGAGAGAGATTGGCCTGCAGTTCTCTTTTTTGGTTGCATCCTTCTCTGGTTTGAGTATCAATATAATACTTGCTCCAAGGAATGATTTTGGGAGGATTGTTTCCTTTTTGATTTCATGGAAGAGTTTGAGGAGTATTTCGATTACATCATCCGTAAATTTCTTGTAGAATTCAGTGGTCAATCCATCAGAAACTGGGCTTTGCATTGTAGGTAGTTTTTTTAATTACATTTTCTATTTCATTAGCTGTTATTAGATTGTGGATCATTCTTATATCTTCTTCATTCAGCTTTAGTAATTTGTACCTTTCTAAGAATCTGCCCCTTTCCTCTATGTCTTCAATTCTGTGAGAGTAAAGATTCTCAAAGTTGCAATGAATGATCTTCTGAATCTCCACTGGGTATGCAGTAATTTAACACTTTTCACTCTGAATTGCTTGAATTTGAGTTCTTTATTTCCTGTTTTTGATAAGGTTACCTAGGGGCTTATCAATTTTGTTCAGTTTTTCAAAGAACCAGCCCTTTGACTCATTAATTCTTTGTATTGTTTTCTTATTCTCAATTGAATTAATTTTGGCTCCAATCTTTGTAACTTCCTCCCATCTTTGAAATCTGGGTTCGGTTTGCTTTTCCTTTTCTAGATGATCAAGGTGTAGTAGTAGAGCATTACTAGCATTCCTTTTTATTAGGAAATAACTATAAAGTAAATACAATGATAATGTCATTAACAAATGACTCTTATGAGTTACTAAAATTTATAAAGTCCATTAGATAGTTGGCAGCCTGAGGAAGGGAAGTGTGCTTAATGGATGTAGGAACTCATGGGGCAGGAGACGTATGGATACCACAGTCTCGGTTGAGCAGCAACAGGAGCTCCCTTAGTGCAGCTGGAGCTGTCCACCTGCGAGACTGGAAGGACATGGTCACATAGGAAGGGGAACAAGAGAGGGAGAGGCAGAGGAGAGCAAAAAGGAGAAGAGAAAGAAAAACTAGGTGCAAAGGAAAGGAAAGTGTTGAAGGGAGGAGAGGGGAATGGAGAAAAATGGAGGAAGAAAGGAAAATTAAGATATACCGGGGCCCGGCGGGATGGCTCAGTGGTCTAAAGCGCCTGCTTGGGAAAGCTTGGGCGGCTTCAGGGACCGCGGTTTGGTCCCCGGCACCACATGCTGCGCCAGCCCTGCCGTCAGGGCGCGGGCTGAGCCGGCCATAGAAATGAGTGAATAAACAAATAAAGGTTCTGAAACAAGAAATAAATAAATAAAATTTTTTAAAAAAAGATATACCATATCGAGGTACAGATTCCTTACAAGGAATGTGATCATTATGCATATGTACTTTTCCATACATATCTTACCATGGTAGAAAAGGACAGCAAAAGATTGTAAAATACAAGCAGACAACATATGGGCTCTAATCCTAAGCCTGCCCTTCCGTGTGGTAGAGGGAGGACCGTGATGCTGCTCAGGATGTAGGATCCTAATCAGACCATTTCTTTCCAAGTCTGATCTTTCCAGGATCCTGAGCAGGTGGTACAGGACAACTCATTTAAAGATGTTGAAATTAGCTTCAACAAAGTCAAGACAAAAATTGAAACTTGGAAGTAGCTGCTAGTCCTAGCTTTTACCTACTCAGGTTGGGTGAAGGCCATCCCAACTAGGAAAGAAACTTCAATATAGGTAACCAATGCTGTTCTGGAGTTAATTGTTTCCTGAGCTGGACTCCCCAGGACAATTGGGTCAGATAATTGGCTGATATTCATGATTAAGTAGTCTAGGACTTGGACTAGGGATAAAATAAAATCTCCACACAGTTTACTGATCCCAGAACTCTGGGAAGGCAGAGAAACAAAACCCTCAAATCCACCTTGATTAAGCTGTGCCAAGATACTGGTCCAGCTTGGACAATGGTATTGCTTATGGTCCTGCTTAATCCCAGGGCACACCATCCTGAAATGGCCTTTTGGGATCATCTTTGTGTAGCCTCTTGCATTGATGCCTATGATGAAAGGACTCCAAAAGGTTGGGCTGCCTTTCCCATGACACCAGAAAAAAATCAGTTCATTGGGTCATTGGGGAGCAGTGACAGACCATCCTGGAACATAACACAATCCTCTTGTCTATAACCCTGCATCCTTTCCAGGCTGCTGGTCAAGGGCTGAAAGGATGAACCCCTGCCGCCCAGGTGCAGAGGCCCAGTGGCTACTTACCACCTCCACTGCTCTTAAAGTTTCAGGACTTGCTCTGTGGATCCATCACTCGCCGGTCAAACAATGGACCAGGACCAGCCCCATGCTGACTGTCCATGTCACGCTCTTCCTGCTCCTCCTTGGGCTGGTGGTCAGGTGGACACCATGGCCCTGGTTTATAAGTTCACAATAATTCAGACTCTCAGTGGAGTAATTCTAAAGGAGACTGTTGGGCTTGAGGGGTGACATATCTTACAACTGATTGATCCATACAAGGATTAAGGCATCTTTCCAACCTGTGGGACCCTAACAGAAAGTGAAAAAGAGAAAATAAACCAGGTTGGGCTTTCATTTTTTCCCAGAGCTGGCCAACAGCTGTTACTCTACAGATGAGTTAGACTTCATTTGTTGGAAGATGGCACTGGAATGTGGGTTACTATTGCTACAGTCATCTGCACCCCAATTCACTCCCCCATAAAGTCAGGTCTTAGGCCTCAGGACAATTTGCACATAGCTTATCCACATTCATATCCAGATGCTCACCTACCACCACCACCTGCAAACCCCTGGGAGTGTATTTTAAAAAGCCAATTAGTCAAAATCATCAAGAATATCTGGCCAGGGCTTGTGCACATCTTAACAACATCAACCACAAAAATAAAGGTGTATTCCAAGGTACATTCCCCAAAATATAACCAAAATCCCTGGCTAATGTCTCTGCTGACAAGCCTGGCTGGGCCTCTGGTGACCTGCAAAGCCTTCTTGTTTGTTTTTTTGTTTGTTTTGTTTGTTTATTTGTTTTTTGTTTTAATTTTTTTGTCTTTTTGAGACAGGGTCTCGCTGTGCAGTTCAGGCTGGCCTTGAGCTCATTTTGTAGCCCAGGCTGGTCTCGAACTCGAGCCAATCCTCCTACCTCAGCCTCCCGAGCGCTGGGATTACAGGCATGTGCCACCACACCTGGCTTAGAGCTTTACTTGTAATTGGGCCCAGCCTGCTCAAATGGGTGATAGGGAAAGCTCAAGCTAGACTGGACCAGGTACATCTTCTCGGGTTGGCTGAAGGAGACTTCATTTACATTGTTAAAGAGCACATTTCCTCAGGTGCGGGTGAGGGTTAACTTGGGAAAAGAACCAAAACAATATCATGTTGTACTCAGTCACCACCTTAGAGCTTCAATGTCGGTTTCCTTCCATTTGCTTCTTGGAAATGTTGTTCTAGTTACCTAAAGTGATACCACCACATAGTCTGTCATACACTTTTTGGTCCCTACATAAAATACCAAAGACTCAAAAAAAAAAAAAAAAAAAAAAGGGCCAGACACATAGCTGAGCAGACTACAGCACCTGCAAGCAGACACAGGGCAGGAGCCTGTCCAGCCTGCAGTACCAGCCCCAACCCCAGGGCACACTGAGACGGCAATGGAAGCTGAGCATGGTGGCACGCACCTTTAATCCCAGCTCTTGGGAGACTGTACACAGGCAGATCACTATGAGTCCAATCTAGTAGTGAGACCCTAAACACCCTACACCCTGTAGACCCTTCCCTAAAAATACAAAAAAGAAAGAAGGAAGTGAAGGAAGAAAGGAAGGAAGAAGAGAAGGAAAGAAAACATCAAACACCTTTGTTCTTCTGTCACAAATCAGGCCCATGTTTTTAGTATTTCTGCAGATACACTAAATCATAACAGCACCAGGGGCCCGGCGGGATGGCTCAGTGGTCTAAAAAGCGCCTGCTTGGGAAAGCTTGGGCAGCTTCAGGGACCGCGGTTCGATCCCCGGCACCACATGCTGCGTCAGCCCTGCCCTCGGGACGGGCTGAGCCGGCCATGAAAATGAGTGAATAAACAAACAAAGGTTCTGAAACAAGAAAAAAAAAATAAATAAATAAATAAAATAAAAATTATTAAAAAAAAAAAAAAAAAAAAAAAAAAAAAAAAAAAAAAAAAAAAAAAAAAAAAAAAAAAAAAAAAAAAAAAAAAAAAAAAAAAAAAAAAAAAAAAAAAAAAAAAAAAAAAAAAAAAAAAAAAAAAAAAAAAAAAAAAAAAAAAAAAAATAACAGCACCAACAACCTAGACCTGGAAGTAAAGCTGTATAACTGCTCTCCCCTCAGGCCCTTCGGAGTCAGTGCTCAGTCAGGGGTACTGGACGCCCCCTGCTGGTGGCCCAGCTTGCCTGTCTCTACATCCAGCTTCCATGGTAATTCAGTGAAATAAACACTTCTGTTGCAACAAAGTCAGAAGCTAGGGCAGCGGGAGATGCCAGGGCAGCTACCCAACCCTCAAATAAGCCAAGCATCAATGCTGATGGGAAAGAAAAGAGAAAATGAGAATTAGAGGCTGAGGGTGCAGAAAGTGAAGGTTCTGAGCAGAAAACCAAGACGTAGATTCATTCAGATCTATGTCATTATCCATTTTAGGTTACAACTGAGGATTTGAGCCAGAGGAACAGCTCACTTAGGAGGAGATCAAGTGTGTTCAAGTATGACCAGAGACAGGCGGCCCCATCTGAGACTGCTTCCTGTCTGTGACAGGAGAAGGGGACGTGTGGGGGTACTGTAGGGTTCTCTGGAGAAAGTTTGTGCCATGCAGGAAGCGCCCACCCAGTGCAGACCTCCATAGATGGTGGGGAAGGAGGTCCACGGTGCCCTGGGGGGCTCTAGTGGGCAGGAGCAGCTCACGCCTCAGCCTCCCTGCCCCACAGCGCCCTCCTGGAGATGCTCAGGGAGCGCATGCTCCATCCCTGCTGCGGTGGCTCCTCTGCCAGCCCTGCTCTGATGAGTGCCCTCTGAAGACCCTTCCTGCAGCCCCCAGGTGGGAAGTGGCCCTCACTGGTGCTGCTGCAGGGCTCTGTGCTCGCTCCCATGCCCAGAATGTCAGTATCCTTTGCTCATTCACTCAGGCTCTTATCATATATTTGTTCCTCACCTACTCTTTTCTAGAACTGACCTAGGAGCTGGGGACAAAGCAGTGAAATTGAAGGGCAGCAGCTATGCCACTACCTCAGAGGACCTGGAGTGGGCCTGAAGCATGAGCAGATTCCATTCGACCAGCAGAAAACAGGGAGTGCTGTAAACCTAGGGATGATGGGAAAGGTGTTTGCTGCTCTTCTCCAGAAAATAATTACATGACATTTGGTCATAATCCCAGCTACCTGGGAAGCTGCTACGAAACCCAGGAGGAAACCTGGGCAACAGAGAGCGACCCCATCTCCTAAAGGTGGGGGAATGGGTGATGAGGAAAGATCTGAAACTGTGCAAGAAAGTCGTGGCACGAATGTGAAATCAACAATGCCATGAACCTTGAGTAGCTGAGAGAATAGGAAACGCACAAAGAAGAAAATGTAACCCTGGCAGACCAGCTTTCCACGGCATATGGCCTGCATGTCGCTCCTCACGCCATTCACACAGTGTCTAATCTCACCTTTACCTCAGTCTACAGGCACAGCCTACATTTAATCAGAGAAACAAAGCCACCCTTAAGGATAAGCAAGTAAAGGGAGCTGCCCAGGTTCTGTAGCAGAAGGAGCTACAACAAAGCAGCAGTCACCTGCAAGCAGGCACAGGTGCTGCTTCCCGTTCCCACCCCGGGCCTGCCATGCCAGCCCTGCCCCTGTGGTGCGCTGAGATGGCAATTGAGACTGGGCGTGGCAGTGCGCACCTGCAATCCCAGCTCTTGGGAGGCTGTAAACAGGCAGATCTCTAGAGTCCAATCCAGTAGTGAGGCCCTGAACATACTGCAAAACCTTCCCTAAAGCACACCACACACACACACACACACACACACACACACACACACACACACACACACACAGAAGCAGAAGATAAACAGTGTGGAAAATGAAGTCAAGGGCAGCACGTGTGAACAGCAACGTGCACTTTGCACTGCTGGTCTTCAGGTAAAGCAGAGGCAGCTGCTGGTGGGTGCCGTGGACTTCCTGTCTAGAGGAGGAAGGACACCACGGGGTCAGTGCTGTCACTGAGTCACTCTTTCCAGTCCCCTCCTATTTTTGGCAAGGTCAGGGAACAGCAGATGGGACCTGCTTGCCCTTTCCAGAATCAACCTACGGGGGAGCCATAGCGCCTCTTCGGTTACAGCACAAGGAACCCATCATAAGCTGAAATGCGATCCAGTGGAAAATGCGATCAATGTGCCTGGTCCGGTGAGCAAGACGCTCAGTAATGCAGCCCACGGTAGGACTCTGTGGCTTCCTGTGATTATGGTGGGCTGGGAGCTATGGCTGCCTGTGCTGACCAGCACCGTGGGAGGACCTCACTAGAGTAAGAGCCTGGGATCAAAAGGAGCGACATTTTGATTCACTACCATTAGGTGAAAATAATTGTCATTTCTTTTACTGAGAAGAAAATTATAAAAATAACTGTCATGGCAGGGTGTTAGAAATCACTTTTAAGATGCTATTAATCTATGAAGTTAAGACTGGTTGCTGCCAAGGCAGAGACGAAGGGGCATGTGTCCAACAGATATGAAAACCCATTTGGGGAAGATGAATTCATCTGGAGCTGGATGTGGTATTTGGGGTAACCATGGAAATGCACAGAATACCGCCTGCATTGTTCCCTGAGGACAGTTTAAAAGATGAATTTCGTCACATATATTTTACCTTCAGCCAACAGCCAATGATAGCCTGAACTGAAGGGAGCCACCTTTGTCCCTGCTGCTGGCTCACCTCTTGACCCAGTGAGAGGAATCTGCAATGCTAGACCTCAGAGGACAGCCGACTTCCTATGCTTGCAGTAGTGGGAGTGACCACCAGGGGGCAATATCGTGCCACTGCGATGACGGTTCTGCATACACTTTTATGCTTCTGTATTACAACAACACTCGTTTTGGCCCTGCACCTAAAAAAGCAACTGAGATTTGGCATGGAGGCACACACCTAAAATCCCAGCTCTGCCGAGGCAGAACACTACAAGTCTGATCTACATAGTGAGATCCTGTAGACCCTTACTAAAATACAAAACAAAACAAACACCCCACTTATTCCCAAGGCATAGCGTGTGTGTGTGTGTGTGTGTGTGTGTGTGTGTGTGTGTGTGTGTGTCTCCTTGTATGCCACTTGAATGCATGCTGAGATATGGCTGCACTGCAGGCACAGCGCAAGTCTTGGTGCAATCAGGGTTCAGCCCCAGCTGCACGAAGCACCCCACAAAGGACCTTCCCAGCCACACCACAGACTTCTCCCTGCAGTGGCAGCGGATGGAGTTTTGTGCTCACCCAAAGAGGGTGGTGGGATGAGGACAGCCGAGAGGGGGAGCTGTGCCTCCATAGGAAGCAACTTTCTCTGAGTGGCTGAAGGGTGCTGCCCCAGGGCCAGCTGGTGACTCAGGGCCTTGTCCTCCAGGCTCCATCAGAAAGGCTTTTGCTCTGCTGTCTCCTGTTTTGTTAGGTTTGGTCAGTGGAGATTTGGCACCTGGGAAACCAGCTGTGGCCTCCCATAGGAGGGCAATGTTGTGGAGGGCACCTGCACCGCTGCCTGCCGAGAGTCCAGGGCCTCCTGGGGGCGGGGGGGGGGGGGGAGCCAGCCAGGGAGCTCTAGAGCAGGTAGAGCTCATGTCCTACTCAGAGCCAAAGAAGGGGCTCTACTGGGGGCTGGGGCGCAGCTGGCCAAGGCTCACCTGCTCCCCACTCCTCCCTGCTTCTCCTGCCCATCTCTCCTTCCTTTTCTGGCAGCAAAGATCCTGATGTGGGGCAAGAAGAGACCTGGCCAAGTCTAAGCCTTGAGACTTAGGAAATGCCTGTGCCCTGACCAGGAGCCAGTATGCTAATCATTGTGGCCACCTAAACCAGGGCTGGGAGTCCCAAGTGCAAGCAGAGGAGACCCCTTAGATTTAGTTGAAATGCAGATTCCCAGTTAGTATGTCTATGGAGGGCCTGTGAAGCTGTTACTAACCAGCCCCCTGCTGAATCTGCCATCTGAACACCATCCCTGAAGGGGCAGGATCTGGATGGAATCACCTGGGGTAGGGCTGGGCTATATCATGGACCACCTGGGGCTGGCATACCTCTGGCCCCATGGCGCTAAGCTCCTACACTCCCACTCCTCAGGGAAGAGCTCCATCGGCCTCCCGTGTGTGGCTAGGATGCTCTGCAGGGATGGAAGGATGTGATGACAACCTATATGAGAGCTAACCAGTGAGTACTTAGGAGGCTCTGGCTCAGCTCAGCTGCCTGCCCCTGCTGTGTTACTTATAACGGCAGATTTCTCTTTACAAACTATCAGTTGAAGAACTCAAGAAGATGGTGCAAAGTACTTCAAGTCTTGCAAGCAAAGAAATTCCAGCCCAGACTGCTATACCCTGCAAAATTCTCTTTCAAGTATGATGGAGAAGTGAAATACTTCCAGGACAAAGACCAGCTAAAGAATTTCATAATGACAAAGCCAACCCTACACATTCTACTAAAAGATATTCCACAGAGGGCTCCAAATGACAGCAAATCCATGAAGGAGAATGGAAAGAACCCACCAAAGAGGGCAAATAATTAAACACAAGGGAAAAAGAGGCATAAAACAGCAGTCTTTTAATTATTCATTTGTATACAGCAGCAAAATATTTCTACTAAAAAACTCTACAAATGGGCTTCTCTTGCACCCTATAGATCATGATTCTGTCTGGGTCTACAGGGTGGACATCAAGGAAATAGCAGTAGCTTAGTCCCACAAGTGACACCTGGCCACCGGGAAGCATCATGGACACTGTTCACATCCACCACATGTTAGAACTTTGTGTAATATCCTATTCCCAAACAGTTAGAAATGCTGGTCATATATTTGCCATTCCACTATTTAGTTATATTTTATTCTTAGTAATTCTTTACTATCAAGAGAACTTTTTCTCAGTTGATATTTTTGAATATATTAACCTATTCAAATATTGTGTGAGTACTCTGAATTGATCACAGTCATACATATGATACGCAACATTCCAGCCTCTAGGTTGCACTCACAACTTAATTTTTACTTTCAATATTGTTTTGAAGTATTTAATTTAGTTTTTAATTAATTAATATTTAATTAATTTTCTTAAAATTTCTTAATTAAATATTTTAATTAATTAAAATATTATTTAATTTTAGTGATTTACACTGTATCTTTGACTTAAAATCTACTTATAAGACATGGTATGATATTTCCTCCTAGCATTAGAAACTTTGAAAAGTGTATTTCCATTTTCCATTGAATTTATGTCATTTTCTCTTTTACACATACGCACACACACACACACACACACACACATATATATATATATATATGTATGTATATATAGATGAAAAAATATGTATATGACATAAGATTGATAGTGTTTTGTGGAAATCTTCAAGGATCTTTTAAATGGGCTCATCTAATCCAATTCTATTTCAGAGAGTCCTCCCTAGCCACCATTTTGAGAGCTCTTTATTCTTTATCCAGGCCCATTCAGCAACTTCTCTTGCCTTCTGGATTGTAGTCATTATTTCCTATACGCTACATCTGGAGGTATTAGAATATTTCAAGTTTGTGTAACTGGAAAACATTTTATTTTAGTTTTCACAGTTATGTTTGCTAAGTATAAAATTCAGCGAGGACAGATTTTGTTTCTTTCTTTTTTCTTTCTTTCTTTCTTTCTTTCTTTAATTTTCAATCCTTTGAACAAGTACATCTAGTTTCTTACTCACTTGCTCTTTTTTTCCCTAATGTGGGATATGATCCTGTCTAATTTTGTTCTTCCATAGCTAAAATTTTTTCTATGTATATGCTTTAATGATTTTTGCTTTATAGTTAGCGTCAGATAATTTCATTTTTGGTATGATTTTATTCATCTTTCTTGTGCAAAAGGTTCATTTTTCTTGGAAATGTGGTGCTATAATTTTAACTAAATTCAGAAATTTTAAATCTTTAAATACTTATTGCCTACTCCCTTCTACTTTAAGGATTCTAATTATATGAATATGAGTTTCTTGATTTTTAAAATAAAATAAAATTCCTTTTAAATAAAAAAAATTGTGAAAGGCAAAGGGGAAACTCCAGCCCTCTGTAGCTGGAAGACCGTAAAAATAGTACCCTCACCTACCACAGAGCAGAGATGGATCAGTGGAGTCCGGAGAGCATCTCCAAACTGAGCTGTCTCCTACAGAGTCATCCTTTCACCTCCTGGGCCTGTGAGGGAGGGGCGTGGCCAAGCTCAGGACAGAGAATTGTCAGACAACCAGAGAGCCTTTGCTCCCATCCAAATCCCAGCCCCCTATGGTTTTCATTTGGAATCAGGATCTCACTAAGCAACCACATTGCCCAGGGTGGACTTGCACTATGGATCCTCCTGCCTCAGCCTCCAAGAGGCTGAATGACCGGCTGTGAGCCTGTCTTCTTGATAAATTTCTGTTCCAGCCCTTGCCCTGACTTTCTCAGCATGTTCCACATGGGCTCTCACACTGGGGCCAGGAACAGGAAAAATAAGGGACAGCCAGGCTTTGCAGGGCCAATTCCAGGATCCTCGGAGGCAGAGCTCCCTGTACTCCAACCCTAGGTGGGCTTCTGCACAGGGTACAATGAGCAGTTCACTTCCTCCCAACAACAGAACTTGCACCTGAGCAGAGTGGGAACACTGACTTGGTGGGTGGGAAGCAGGAAGAAGACTTGGCTCAGAGGAGAAAGCAGGCGGGTCCTCAATTAGAAGGCGAGGTAGAGACAGTGGGGGGAGCAGGACTCAGATCACTGAGAAGTCCCCAGCTGCCTGTCAGCAGGGGTTGGCCCAGGAGAGGAGCTGATGCCACTCAGAACCCTCAGGGGCCTCCCACAGGCACCACCTGGTTTCCCATAAGAGGTTGAGGTAGCTATCAGCAGGTGCCAGCCCCAGAAGCGCTCTGAGCCCCAAGGTACCTACTGAGGTTAAGGAAGGTTGTTTGCATATAGCAGCGTCCAAAAGACAGTGAGGCAGGAATCCTGCAGGACTTTGAGTTTGGGGTTGGGGCTGAAGTCCTCAGCAGGCTCCTTGCTCACCTGCCCACCTATGGGTGCTGGTGTCAGCTGAAGACTCAGCAGCACAGTGGGCTGGAACAGGGTGAGCGGCCTTTGCCTCTGGGCCCTAAAAGTGCAGTGGCTGGGTTCCAGCAGACAGCGTCTGAGTAGAGGGTGGCATATTTCATCAAATTTTATACACCCTCCTCTGGCAGTCTACAGGGCCACTTCTGCCACATTTAATCATACAAGACCCACTGGTGTTCACAGCCTCACTGGGGAAGGCAGGAATTCAGATGGGAGCAGGGACCAGAAGCATCTGAGAAGCACATGCTGGCCACGGTGATCACCAGGTGCCGGGCCCTGTGTATAAGGAAGTCCTGGCTTTAAGCTGTTCCTGTTGCATGGGAAGACAGAGCTGGGGCTGTGAGGGTGCGGAGGGAGGAAGCTCACTGAGATTTTTTTGTTATTGTTAAAGTGACCTAAAGGGTGTTAACTGATCATGTGGCACCTTTCTCAGTGCCTTATATTTAATTCCTTGCTACCTTTATTAATGAACTACACTTGATTAAGTCCATTCTACATGAGAAAGAACAAAGACACAGAGCAGGGAGCCACACTGCCCAAGGTCACACAGCAGGGACATGGCAGTGCTGGACTCAGGCCAGGCAACCCCTCGAGATGCTGGGGGTATGAGCCGCTGCCCCCTGCATGCCTCTCCTATCATCGCGATGCTTCTCCAGTGAGCAGCCCCCTCCAGAGGACCAAACATCACAGGTCACAGGAACAGGGACTGGTGGGACTGTGCTGTGTGCCCCAGGTAAGGACGGGCTCTGCCAGAGTCTCTCGGGTTCCTGTCTGAGCCCTGTGCTCTGTGCCCAGGCAGTGGGATGCCCTGAGAGTCACAGCTCAGCTTGGGAGCCTGGCCTCAGGCTCTCATCCTGGATGTTGGATAGTGGGTGAGGCTGCTCTGGGCGTGGCTGCTCTGTGGAAGTGGAAGGACGCGGCTCTTCTGTGCGCAGGAACTAGGGTGTGGCGAGTGCATGGCCAGGGCTAAATAACAAGAGAGAAGCAATAGGCTCGGGGGCCCAGGAAGCTCAGCACTCTCCTGGAGCAGTGACAAAACCTTCTCAGCCCTGTCTGTATTTACTGGGCCCTTCACACTTCAGGGGATGCAGG
>PVJA010026778.1:5713-29392 GCA_004027025.1 Myocastor coypus | reverse complement strand
GATGAGCTTTAGGAGGCTTAGATTCAATAGCCTACAACATCACAAGCTTCACTGGTGGCCCACTGCAATTGCAGAACATTTGACTGTGTATGTATCTGCTTCCTCTTAGTCCAAAGAGAAGTATATTCTTTTCCTTCTTTTTTTCTAAGCAACATCAATAGGGAGGTGGGTCTTGCCCACACACTGTACTCTGTAGAACGATTGTGAGGACAATATGCAATATGTCAACTTTCAAAGAAAAGAAAGGGAAAAAGAAAAAAAAATAATAATGTTGATTTAGAAGGGTTACTGTTTAATTGTTTGATCAATGTTATATACCTATATGTATTAATCTAAACTGATCTGATGATGAAAATATGTAATATAACCATTGTTAAATTTAAACAATAAAAAATTGAAACTTGAAAAAAAATATAATAACAGTAATAATAAATTTTAAGCATTAACTGCTCCTTTTAATAGAAAAGAAAAAATCAGCAGTAGTGATCCAAACTATTCTGCGTATATACATAAATATATATTTTTCCATTCTTTCTTTTGTCCTTTTCTTCATCTCCATTTTTCCTTCCCATTCACCAAAATTTTTCACTTTTACGGTATCTACTGTACCTTTCAGATTTTATTAAAGATTAACTTTAAAAAATAAGTAAATAAATAAAAAAGTAGAAAAGCCAGGCGTGGTGGCACACGCCTGTAATCCCAGCACTTGGGAGACTGAGGCAGGAGGATCGGTATGAGTTCGAGACCAGCCTGGGCTACAAAAGTGAGCGCAAGGCCAGCCTGAACTGCATAGTGAGACCCTGTCTCAAAAAAAAAGAAAAAAAAATTAACTTTAGATTTTTAACTGAATAATAATTGTGCAAAATACTTGTGTCTATGTGCACACCACGTGTACTCCAGCATGAAAATTGATTAGTCTACACCAAGATGCATGTACAAAACCATATTTCATCTTCTGTTAGGAAGGAACTGGGGATTTATTTTGTTACCATGACAGCATCCTTTTTCTCCTGTCCACATACTCTTCTGTTTGGCATATGTTTTATTCTTTCATTTTCCTTCTAGTTTTGCTTTCCCACTTTTAAGCTCTATGCTAGTGTTACTCAAACAAATGCAAAGTGGAAAGCTTGTTTTGAGCAGTTAATTTCCTGGCTTATCTTTATCAAATAGTCAAGAAGAACTTAAACATATTTGAAATTAATTACATTTCTTTTCTAGATTCCTTTCTAGAATTGGGGAAGATCAAAGTGCCTTTGTCCATCATTCATTGTAATACATCAATAAAGAAGATTTTAAGCTTTTTCCTCAGATAAGTTGAGTTCAAAATTTTGGTTAGGATCCTAGAGTTAGAGAGCAATAATAGGAATTAGTCACTTCCAAACTGTTCCCAAGTGTCTCTGTGTGATTTTCATTTTCATTCACAACCTTTTTCATAGTTAATAATCTAGAAAGCTAAAGTTTCAAGTTTTGCAGGAATAATTGGGAAAAGTATCTACTCTCTTTCTAGTTACTACCTAGTGAACATTTATAAACTGAAGTAATTCCATAATACTGACGATTAAAATAGGGAAATTAAAAGATTTAAGCATTAACTCGTCCTTTCAAAAACTAACAGAAATCAACAATACAATTATCCAAACTATTCTGCATATATACCAAAATATATCTTTTCTTTTTATATTTCCCCCTTTGGATTTCTCAAAACTTTTTTTTTTTTTTTTTTTTTTTTTTTTTTTTTTTTTTGGCGGGACTGCGGTTCAAACTCACAACATTGCACTTGCCAGGCAGGCACTTGTGCCACAGAGCTATCTCCCCAGCCCCCAGTAACATTTTTGTTTTGTTTTCTTTAAATGTATCTTGCACATTTATATCTGGTTAGCTGGACAACTAATTTGAAAATAGCGTCATGTAATACTGCAACTATTGTAGAATTCCTATTACTTTGTTTTGTGAAATCTTGTGTTGTATTGTTTCTAATGTTTTTTTTTCTATCACTATTTTGTATTCTTTTTACAAAAAAGGTGAATTAAAGAGAGATATATTTATAGTTGAGCTTTCCGACAATACTTAGTGAAGCTTTCAAATCTCTGGTAATATTCAACAGAGTGGAATAGAAAGCCAGTCTGTGTCATCTCATGAGAATTTGTAAAATCACCATAATTCTAGAGCTATAAAGAGAATCCATACATTATATTTTCTTCACATCCCTGATGTATAATGTATAATGTTCTATGTACAGCAAGAGCAAAATATAGAAATATCTATATATATATACACACACATATTTCCATGTTCCTATATATATATATATATATATATATATTCTTTATATGATATATATATCATATACATTGATTCTTACTAAAATTACTTTGATCTCATTAAAACAAAATTTTCAAGCACATATAAAATGTATTTACTGTTCTGGTCAATATATATATATATATATATATATATATATATATATATGCATGAATTGCTTATTATTTGGCCACATAAAAGAACTTTATTATCTACATTGAGAGCTGCTTACTAGTTAGATCTGCTTTTCAAAATATGTTTTATTGCTGCTTGTTTTATAAAATATTGGGTTTTGATCTGATATTTTCAGCCACGCATATAACATTTTGATTATATGTATGCCCACTAACAGCTCTTACCCTCCTCCCCTCCTATTTCCTTCTTATTTAATAATATTATCACATGTACTTTCATGTGTTTTTTCTGTTTGTTTTTAGATTCGATATATTAGGAGAAATATACAACACTTTATAAATTTGATTTACTTTTCTTAACGGAATGATCTCCATTTATATCCATTCATACATCCATCTATTTTTGGGCAAATGACATGATCTTTTCATTTTATTATGTGCTACTGAAGATGGAGCAAATGGCCTTCAGACATAGGAGATCTTTCCATCTTCTGCTGTCTTTTCAAGTTCTTTTTTGATGTTCTCTAATTTAAATTTAGATTTTTTTGTACTGCTGATAGAAGAGATCTTTTACCTTCTTAGTTAGATTCTTATGTACTTTTATTGTTTAATACCAGGGATCAAACTCAGGACATTGTGCTTGTGAGGCAGAAACTTATGCCACTGAGGTATCTCTCGGTCCCTCCTATTACTTTTCCCGCTACTTCATATGGAATTGTTTTGGGGTTTTTTCTCAACTATTTTATTGTTAGAATATAGAAAAACTAACTTTTTGTAATCATGATACTATATCATGCAACTATGCTGTTTTTTAAAAACTAGCCTTAATAGTCATGTTTGGAGTCCTTGCAGTCTTCTATATATAAGCTCTTATCATCTACAAATAAGGATAATATTAGTTATTCCTTGCCTACATGCATTCCTTTTATTGTTTTCTCTTGCATAATGACTCTACTTGAAATTTTTGTGTTGTATAGTAGTGGTAAGAGTGGAAATTCTGGGGGCTGGGGAGATAGCTCAGTAAAATAATCACTTCCCACCTGGCAAGTACAAAGGCCTGAGTTCAATCCCCAGTTCTAAAAAAAAAAAAGTGGAAATTCTCATTTCAGAGGAGATGCTTTTAGTTATTCCCTGCAAATAATTTGTTATATTGAAGTGTGATCCTTCTACATCTAGTTTACTTCAGGGCTTTTAATGTGAAAGGATCTGAAAAGTTTTCAGGAGTTTTTAGTACCAATTGCAATGATCATATGATAGTATTATAATTTATTCAATTTATCTGTTATATTTCATACATTGATTTATGGATATTGGACCATTATTTTTCCCAGAAATAAAATAAATTTGATGAAGTATATGATCTTTTTCAGTATGCTGTTCAATTCAGTTTACAAGTATTTTATTGAAGATATGTGTGTCTACATCAAGCAAGTTTTGTTTGCATAGTGATATTGGCCTTGTAGAATGAGTTTTGAAGTATTCATGTTGCTTCATGAAATAATATGGGAATCTTTGGCATTCTTCCTATAAATCTGATAAAATTCAGCAGAGAAAGTATGTTCTGGGCTTGTCTTTGTTAGAGACTTTTTATTCTTCAGTATCCTTGCTTGCTACTGATATTTATATGTTTTTATATCCTGTGTGTTTAATCTTGTTAGGACATATGTGTCCACAATTTTTAAAAAATTTTCTAGATTCTCCTATGTATTATTCTCTCTTGTGGGGGAGGGGGACAGGATGAAGGTTCAAACTCATGATGTTGCACTTGCCAGGCAGCCACTTGTGCCACAGAGCTATCTCCCAGCCCATCTCCTATTTATTAGAAAATAGAGAATATTGATTTTCAAAATAATCCTCAGTGATCCTCAGGATATCAGAGAAACCTTGTAATATCCTAATTTTGATCAATAATTGTATTGATTTGAGTCTTCGCTTTCTTTTGGTTAAAGGTTAATCAATTTTGTTTAACTGTTGGAAGACTTGACTGTGTTTTGTTTTCCTGTTTATTGTTCTTTTCAATTCTTTAATTGCTTAATACCCTCCGCAGAAGAGAAACATTTATCTATTTATATATTATCCATCATTTGTTTGCTCTCTTAAGTTATAATTTTGGATTTTCATAAATGTCTCATGTGATATATTTATTTGGTGGTCTTATTATTTTACTTACTTTTTAATACAGAAGCTTGAAATGCAAATTAAGGATCAACTGACATTAAAGGAATCCACTACAGTAAGTCTCATTAAGGCATAGATAACTGAGTCTCATTTTTGCCTTCAAATGTATGAAAACCACTAAAACCACTTCCCCACAGAGTTGGCCCCGCTGCAGGTGGTGTGCTCTGTTGGGTACATGTCATTCTCTCAAGCCTGCTGTGCCATAGCAAGCTGCTCCCAGCTTGCTCGGCAGTGGATCCGAGTGTCACACTTAGGATAGATGGGCCCAGTCAGCGGGCCTTAATGTCCACAGGCCGGATTCACTTTGTGCACTAGGCCAGTTCCTCCTTCTTCTGTTCCACTTCCTGCTGCCTGGCCTCCTCCAGCCACTGGGCTCTCTGGGCTTCCAGCTCCGCCATTCCCTTTTCCCACTCCTGTTGCTCCTTGGCTCTCTTCTCAGTGGCCAGCTGGAAAGGTTCCTGAACAGGAACCGAATTTTTCTCTTTCTTGGGAACAAAGGGCTCCTGGGAGGTGACCGTGTTTGGACGAGCCCTGAAGCAAGCTGCTACTTTCTGCTGTCTCAGTTCCTCCTCCAGGTGGAGCTTCCATGCCTGAGCCCTCTTAGCACTGATCCTGTCAGCGTCCAAGTCAAACGGCTCAACCTGGGTCATTTTCTTTATCTTCATCTGTGGGAGGTTAATGTGATCAAAAGGAGGTACAGGGCATGCCTTAAAGTTGAGTACCTCATCTTTGGTGGGCAATTGGATTCTGTTCCTCTGTGCAAAGACGGGAGACTTGGGGACGGTGAGTGGATGGACCTTCTTTTCAGGAGCATGCAGAGCTCCTCCCGAGGGTGCAGGAGGGCAAAGTCTGGCATGAAATTCAAGGTGTTCTTCCAGTTTCTTCTCTGACTCCTGCTTCTGGATTCTTTTCTCAATTTCCAAATCAATACCAACAGGCTGAGTATATGATTTCACAGATGGTCTCCTCAGCAAGACAGGCCAACCTTCAATTGTGAGATCTACTTCTCGTGCTTTGAATTTGCATACTTTCACTTTTTTGGAAGGTGGAACTTCACTGATTACAGAAGTGGCACACCTCTTTGCTTTCTTGGAACAGGGTGCTTTTATTTCCTCTTCAAATCCTTCTGAGCAAGGAGTCTAAGAGATATCCTTTGAGGCTGGACTGGAGTATCCCTTGATTTTACTCTCAGCTTTCAGAATGCAATAAGCATCTGATGAATTAGAATGTTCCATAAGATTTATGTTTTCTGCCTCTGTATAGTAAATGTTCGGAACTGGTTGCAAAGGTATGAGACCAGCTCATAGAAGATTTGCTTTCTTCAAGAGAGTTTTGCTCAGCACCATCTCTCCTGACCCATTCTCCCCAAGTAGCATATTGTTTTCCTCATAATCCAAGGATGCAAAATTAATGAAGTATGACAGAGCATCAAAGGTGTAAGAGTTTTTAATGTGTGACATTGTCCTCCCCTTTGTGAGGAAGAACAGGTTTTTCCCAGTATTTGTGTCACGTTTCTCAACAGGTCAGTTTCTGTGGTTTACTGGATCAGCCAGTCTGCTTGCCTACAAGCTGCAATATACTCTTGCTCCTGAAATCCTAAAGTCGAGCAGATTCCTCTTAAATACCTCACATTAGCTTGGCTCTGACAAGGAAACAAATGACCCAGGCCCCTATTTTACTTACTATTATCATTTCAAGGTATAACCATTTTGCCACAACTCATTAAATTTATAATTTCTTAATTTTTTATTCATTTTAATGAGAAAGAAGGTAAGATAGCTATGAAACAGTTTTTAAAAGGTTAGTAGGGCAACTATAATAATTAATACATTGCATATTGTTGTCTTTGTAGCAGTTATTCAGAGGACAAAATGTAGACGTGATATCTTGTCTCAAAAATGTTTGCATAATCTTTTCTTCTCAACGAACTGAGAGGCAGTAGCTGTACATCTATCCTATCATGTGTAGTCATATTTTTGTTCTTTTTTTTCTGTGACAAACCTATCCTTTATTTAAATTTTTACAAAGTTAGTAACATGTGACACAAGGTTGCCTAGTGACTAGTAGCTGAACTTAATCAGACCAGATGTTTATCTCAGGACAGAGGTAGCTTGTTTGCTTTAGGCACTGAGGCCTAGTCCCACCTATACACAGTTGACGAATTACCTAGCTTCCATGACTCCCAGCATATACCACTAGTTTTGTTTTGCCAGAGTGTCTTAGTTACTTTTTACTTGTTGCTGGGACAAATACCTGGCACTCAAAATGAAGGAAGTAAAGCTTTATTTAGCTCACAGTTCATGGAGGTTTCAGTCCCTATTCACCTGGCCCAAGGCTGAGTGGCACAGGGCAGAGAGCGTCCAGTTCATGGTGGCAGAACAGCCACAAAATGGTGGCAGAGGTAGCCAACCAAACAGGGCAGCAGAGAGCAACAGCTCTAGTCTGTCTCTCTGTCTCTCTTTATATTCCTATCAGGCTCTCTGCCTTGGGATATCCACCCTAGACCACAGCCATAGTCCCAGCCCTACTCAGACCGATAATCCCCTCAGTATTAAAACACATAATCGCAATGACTCATGAGTCAAGTCTCAATCTATAGAAGTCCCTGCTCAATGACTACATGAGGCTTTGTGGGGATAACTAGACATAAACCATAACACAGAGATGGGTGTTCCACTGTTATTAGAGAAGCTGTATTTGGAGAAGACTTTGGAGGACCTTTTCATATGTGATGCCAGTTCAAAGATTATAGGTACTTGAATTCAGCAAAATAACCCAGTATAGTCCAATAGTCCATAATAGTAGTGAGTTATCAGCAATTGTCAGAAGCTGTTCACTTGAGTGGTTTACAGCTCAGCATATGAATATAGCTTTGCTTTTTTATACCTTGTGGTTCCACTTTCCTGCTAGATGCTTAATACCAAGTGGCTCCCAACATATCCCCCTTTTTCATTTTGTTGGCAGAGATGGGTGTTCCACTGCAATTAGAGAAGCAGTATTAAGAGAAATACTTAAAAGACCTTTTCATGCTTGAAACCAGTCTAAATATTATAAGTATTTGAATCAAGCAAAATAACCTAATATAGTTCAATAGTCCATAACAGTAGAAGTTATCAGCAGAACTGGCAATTGTCAAAAGTTGTTGAGTTGAGCCTTTTACAGCTCAGCATATTAATACAGCTTCCCATTTTACACCCTGTGGTTATACTTTTCTACTGTATAGTTAAGGCCAAATTAAAGCAAGGCCTGTATAATAAAAAAATGTAACTTTAGTATCTGACAAAGTCAGTCAAATTCCCTCAGGATTTACCCTAGAACCTTGTACAGTACCTTGTAGATCTTTTGTCAGTGTTAACCATCTCGATGAGTCATGGCCATTGCTTCACCAATTTGCTCTCTGTGAAAGCTTGACAGAACTTTTTCTCTCTAGGCTACTCTCCTTAGGTACAGTAAACATTGTCAGTCACTTCCCTTTATGGCCCCATAACCTCCTTGCTCACAAAATTTGATATAGCATTTAGTTACAGGATGTCACAGCAGAGGTTCTCTTATGTCCTGAGTCCTCACTGACCTTGAAGGGCTACAGCCAAAGTGTTAGCTATCATTTAAGCCCATCTATCTCTAATTTTTGGTCTGCAAATGTTAGTTGTTAAACATCCAGAAGAGAAGTTTAATGATATTACTACTCTGTAACAGAAACAGTTCAGCTTAACATCACTATGTGTCTGAATATAAAACACTGTAGACATAAAGTGGAACTGCTATTTTACAACAAGCTTGAATATTCTAAAATTTAAACTCCTATAGAATGTTAAAAAATTACATACTTTTACACAAGTTTAGAAATCAAACCATATACAACGTTATAGCAGGACCAACCTATGACCTTTTCTTTTTTTTCTTTTCTCTTGTTTTCTTTTTTTAGCCTTGTAAAAACTTTATTTTGGTATGATTAGTCATGATTACTTATTCATACTGGTTGAACTCTACATAGCTCCAATTTTAATTGTTTGAATTTTAGTTTATATTTTTATTACTTTTAGTAAGTAATAACAATGAGACAGTTTCACAACACGTTAGTAGGACAAACACAATAATTAATACAATTCACCACGAGGCATTAAAAGTAAATCAGATTAGTATGCTCAGCTGTAAAAGGCTCAAGTCAACAACTTCCAACATTGCCAGTTCTGCCAATAATCCACCACTATTATAGAATATTGGAATATGTATACAACTACTTTCTGTTAGTTCAATGAGAAGAAATATTTGTACCAATAGTGTTTAGAAAAATTATTATGTCTGCATCTTGTAGTGGTTTTGTTTCAGGACTGGGGTTTGTACTCACAAACTTGCACTTGCCAGGCAGGCACTGCTGCCTTAGAGCTATCTCCCCAGCCCCTTCTTGTTTTCTTTTATTACCTTTTTTTAAAAAATTACTTCAATGGGAATAGAGTGATAATTAATGTTACATTAGAAGCACTATGCATTTAGAAGCCCAACCTGACAGGTATTTCAAGCATGGTTTTAGTATTACGCATTGCATCCTCAGTGTAATTGCTTAGTACACAGAAATCAGTGTAGTTGCTCAATTCACAGATATCAGCATATAGAGTTAGTCAGGATGAAAATTCTACCCACTCACTGTTATTTTTAAAAACCTGATGGAAATTCTTAACACCACTGTCTTAACCATCTTGTTTATGTAGAAGTATGGTTTTGCCCCTACCATATTTCCCAACTTTTTCCTTTCTCTCTCTACATTGTTTAATACTTAAGTTCTCTCTTTCCATTTAACTGTGTTATATCTTTCAATTTGCATCTCTTCCTTTGAGTTGTTACACTCGGGACACAATACCGTATTTACACATGTGGATCTAGTTCATTTCATTGATCAATATAGCTTCAAGTTACATCCACTTACCTACTAAAGGCTTCATGTTTATTTTTTTATGCTGAGTAATACACTGTTATGTAAAAACACCACATCTTTTTCATCCATTCCTCATGTGACAGGCATTTTGGTTGTTTACAATATTTGGTTATCACAAATTTGGTACTATAAACATAGACACACATATATCACTATGATGTGATGTTTACAGTTCTTCTGGGATAATTTCCAGTAGGGGGTAGCTGGATTGAATGGGATTTCCAGTCCTAGATTTTAAGGAGTCTCCACATTGATTTCCATAATGGTTGCACCCAGTTTATATTCCCACCAGTAGTGGAGTAGGGTTCCTTTTTCTCTGAAGCCTCTCCATTATTTGTTGTTGTTGGATTTCTTTATGACATCATTCTTTCTGGGGTAAGATGGTATCTTAAAGTTTTTTTTTTAATTTGCATTTCCCAAATGGCTAGGGACATGAAGCATTTTTTCATTATTTATGTGGCTCTTCTATTTCTTCCTCTGAGAAGTGTGCATACATCTCGGATGCCCATTTTTGGATGGGTCTTTAATTTTTTTTTTCTGAGAGTAAGCTTTATTATGTTTCCAGGAAACATACTCAGTTAATACAGGGAAAAAAACATGAGCTTAAATGCCTTTGACATTTTTAAGGAATCTTCAGCGATGTTGATCAGGAAATTCTTTCATTGGTGGAATTACTTCTCCAGTCTCCAGAACTATATCACCTGGGAATATTCTGGGCTTCCTTTCAACAATGCCATATGGTTTTGTAGACACAAGATACCTGATATAATAATGAACAATCCAGTCAGGTATCAGTACATGTATAAAAGCAAAGATGCTGTGCCAGTATACCTTATGGATTATCTGCTTCCTGGGGGCCTTATCCTTTAAAAACTTAGTCCAGAATTCCTCCAAAGGCCCCAACTTAGTGGGGGGCAGCACAGGCTTCTGAGCACTCAGATCCTGGTCCTTCCGCCATGGCCTTCTCAACTCCAGCAGCTGATGCAGCCGCAGTTTCTCATCTGGTGTGTACCCCATCATTTTGTGGCTGGTAGCAGGACAAAAGGATGTGGGGCAACCCGAACCAGGGTCTTGTCACTTAGATTGGTCCCAATCTGCAGGTCTTTAAATTTTGAGGCCTAAGTTTTTTTTTTTTTTACTTCTTTATAAATTCTCGATAGAAAACCTTTGACTGGGTGCTTATTAGTCAGATTATTTGTTTCCAAATTTATGGGTTGTTTTATCACTCTGTGGGTAGTTTCTTTGACATACAGAAACTTCTCAGTAAGAGGAAGTCCCATTCTTAGACAACACCATCATGGCCTTCACCTCACAGGGTTCAACCAAGAGGGCAGAATTTATAACTTGTCATATGAAATAAGCTAAAGCTGGAGAAGTATGCAATAATATTTTCCTGCTTCTAGGAGCATATTACAAGAATAGAAGGTGAAAGTTAAAAAGAGAATTCTGTATTGTAATGGAGTGCATAGAATCACAATTTCTCTTAAGTGTTTTTGTATCAGGAAAACCATGCTTCCAACTGCTAACATCCTGCATGTGGGACATCAAATTCTTTAATAAATAACATTTTCATTGAGGAAAAAAATAAGAGGAAGTCCCGGTTGTTAATAACTTCAAGTATTTCCTGTACAGTTTGATTTATGTTCATGAAATGTTTGTCTACTGCTATGTCTTTAAGACTTCCATGTATTTTCTCTTCCAGGAGATTTAGGGTTTCTGATTTCATATTTAGATCATTAAGCCATTTTGACTTTAGTTTAGTGCATGGTGATAGACCCAGGTGAAGTTTTAGTTTTTGACATGTAGAGAGCCAGATTTTCCAGCACCATTTGTTGAAGAGGCTGTTTTTCTTCAGTAAACATGTTTGGCCCCTTTGTTGAAGGTAAGATGTGTGCTTTTATAGTTATATCTGCATCTTCCAATCTGTTTCATTGATCCTCAGTTCTGTCTTTGTTTTTTTTGTTTGTTTGTTTGTTTGTTTTTCCAATACCATGCTAATTTTGTTACAGTAACTTTGTAGTATGATTTCAAGTCAAGGATTGTAATGGGTCCTACCTTGCCTTTATTACGCAGGAATGCCTTTGCTTTTTTTGTTGTTGTTGTTCATTCATTTTTTGTTTTTTGTTTGTTTGTTTCATTTATTGTCAGGACCACAACCTTGCACTTGCCAAGCAGGCACTTGTACCATGGAGCTATCTCCCTGGCAGAAATGCCTTTGCTATTCTAAGTCTTCTGGTTCCAAATAAATTTTAGGAATGATTTCTCCAGTTCTGTGAGGTATGTTGGTGGTATTTTGATAGGGATTGCATTAAATCTGTATTAACAATTTTCAGAGTATGGCTATCTTCACGATGTTGGTTCTTCCTAACCAAGAGGAACGAATATCTTTCCATTTCCTGAAAATGCCTTTGATCTCTTTTTTCAGAGTAGTTTAATTTTCATTGTATAGATCTTTTAGTTCTTTAGTTAGATTAATTCCTAAATATTTCATTCTCATGATGCTATTGTATAGAATATTGCTTATTTAATTTTTCTCTCAGTGTGTTTGTTTTCTGTGTAGAAGAATGCTATTGACTTTTTGGGTTTTGACTTTGTAATGTTTTATGCTACTGAATTTATTTTTTCTGGGTGCTTCGGAGTAGACATTTTGGATCTTGCAAGTATCATGTCACCTGCAAATAATGATAGTTTAACGTCTTCTTTCCCTATTCTTATGCCTTTTATTTCTCTCTTGTCTAATGGCTCTAGCTAATGATTCCAGAACTATATTAAATAAGAGTGGTGATAGAGGACATCCTTGTCTTGAATGTGATCTGAGATTAAAAGGTTTTCCCCATGTACAATTATATTTGCATTTGGATACTGTCTTAGTTACTCTTCTCACATAGCTGGAACAAATAACTGACACACAAGCTTAGGGAAGCAAAGATTTATTTAGCTCACAGTTACTGGAGGATTCAAGATACTGCACCTACTCTGTAGGATCTGGAGGAGAGGCTGAGACACTGCCATGTCCAGGATGATCCACTCCATACCTCTTAGAAAGGCCACCGAGCAGAGGAGTGGACAGGTACATACTGTCAGTATAACGGTTTGTGCCACTCTGGCCATGCCCCTTAAGCCCTACCCTGGTCCTCTAGCTCCGCCCCTTGACCCACAAGCTTGACAGCCCCATGATTTACATGAGGCTTTGTGGGGACAACCAGATACAAACAATAACAGATAGTTATAGATAGCTTTTCTGAGATTGAGATAGAGGCCATTTGTTCCAATTTTCTGTAGGACTTTGATCATGAATGAGTATTGGACTTTGTCAAAGGCCTTTTCTATATTGCTTGGGATCATCATGTGATTTTTTACATTTGGCTTTATTGATATAGTGTATTACATTTATAGGTTTGCATATGTTGAATCCCTTTCATCCTTTGGATGAATCCTACCTGGTCATTGTGTACAAGGTCTGTGAAGATTTCCTGTATTCTATTTGCTGTGATAATTTTTGAGTATTTTTACACTTTTATTCATGAGGGAAATTGGTCTGTTATTCTTTTTTTAGTTGTATATTTCTCTGGTTTGGGTATCAGTGTAATACTTGCCTCCAGGAATGATTTTGGAATTATGGTGTCCTTTTCAACTTCAGTGAACATATTGAGGTGTTTTGGGATTATATCTTCTCTTAATTTCTTGTAGAATTCAGCTGTGAACCCATCATGACTTGATCTTTGTCTATCATTTATTATATATTGAATTTATTCATTATTATTGGGTTATTGAGAATTCTTATATCCTCTTGATTCAGTTTTATTAACATATATTTCTAGAAATCTGCCCATTTTTCTCTGTTTGAGTCTGTGAGTGTATAAATTTTAAAAGTAGCTATTGATGATCTTCCACAGGGAGTGTGGTAACTTCACCCTTTTCATTCCTTACTGATTGAATTTGATTTTTTTTCTTTCCTTTTTTTGTTGAGATTAGTTAGAGGCTGATCAATTTCATTTAGTCTTTCAGAGAACCACCTTTTGGATTCACTAGTTCCTTGTTCTATTTATCTTGATTGCATTAATTTATGCCCTAATTTTTATAATTTCTTCCCTTCTTTAGGGTATGGGTTTGGCTTGCTTTTCTTTCTCTAGATGTTTGAAATACAGCATTATGGTATTTATTTTTTCCCATTCTGTTTTCCTAATGTGTGAGTTCAGTGCCATAAATTTCTCTCTAAGAACTGCCTTTATTGTGTCCCATAAATTCCGACAAGTTGTGCTAAATTTTCTTTAAATTGTAGATATTCTTTAATTTCTCATTTAATTTCATCTGTAGCCCATTAATTACTGTGGAGGGTGTTGTTTGATTTCCATGAATTTATGGGACTTTTGTGCTTTCTTTTGTCATTTCTTTCCTGTTTCAATTGCACTGTGGTCAGATAATATGCATGGGATAATTCCTGTTTTCTTGCATCTACTTAAGCATGACCTGTGAACTATGATGCTATCTATTTGAATACATACCATGTGCAGCAGAAACGAATGTGTATCCAGATGTGGTTGGGTGGAACATTCTGTGTCCACTAAATCTCTTTATTCAAAGGTCTGGTTCAGTTCTGCTTTGTCTTTGCAAATTTTTTGTCTGCTTGACCTATCTTTTTGAAATAAGGGTGTGTTAAGGTCTCCTGTTAAGATTGTGGTATTGGATATTAGATTTTTTCACATCCATTAAAATTTTTATTTTTAAAGGGCTGGGGAGATAGCTACATGGCGCAAGTGCCTGCATGGCAAGGGTAAGATTGTGAGTTCAAGCCCCAGTCCTACAAAAAAAATTTTTTTTGTATAGCCAGGCGTGGTGGCTCACACCTGTAATCCCAGCACTTAGGAGGCTGAGGCAGGAGGATTGATGTGAGCTCGAGACCAGCCTGGGCTACAAAAGTGAGTTCAAGGCCAGCCTGAACTGCATAGCAAGACCCTGTCTCGAAAAAGACAAAATAAAATAAAATAAAATAAAATTTTTATTTTTGGTCTTTTTAAGACAGGGTCTCACCACATAGTTCAAGCTGGCTTTTAGCTCACTTTTGTAGCTCAGGCTGGTCTCGAGCCCACCCTGATCCTCCTGCCTCAGCCTTCCATATCCATTAAGATTTGTCTTATATAGTCCCGTGTTTGGTGCATATATATTTGTGACTGTTACTTCTTGCTCTTGTATTTTTCTGCTTACTAATATGTAGTGGCTTTCTTTATTTCATTTGATCATTCTTGGCTTGAAGTTCAGACTGTCTTCCAATGAAATTGTTACCCTTGCATTTCTTCTGAGGTTCTGGGGCATGTTGTGTCTTTTCTATTTCTTGCCTTTCAATCTATGCATTTCTTTATGATTTAAGTTTGTTTCTTATATACAGCATATTCTTGGATTTTTCTTCCTAATTCACTCTGTCAGTCTATTCTTTTTAATTCGTGAATTGAGTCCATTTACATTGATGGTTATGATTGAGAGGAACTGCCTTAAGATTGTCATGTGATTTACCTGCCTTATGGTTGACATGTAATTTACTTGCTGTTGCATACCTCTTTTCCTACTGTGTTTAATTGCTTGCCCTATTTGGTGGTTTCTTTCCATTCTCATTCATGGAGTGTTGGTCATTTTTATCCTTCTCTAGAATATCTTTTATTAGTCTGTGTAGAGTTGACTTTGTCATCATGAAATTCTTTGCTCTTTGCAATGAAAGTATGTCAGTTCTTCTTTAAAGTGGAAGGAGTGTTTTGCAGGGTATATCTGTCTGGGCTGGAATTTCTTTTTTTTAATCTTTTTGAAATACTTGTAATACTTTGCCCCATGCACTTCTTAACTTCATGGTTTGGGAAGAGAAATCTGTCATTTTTCTGATGGATTTTCCTTTAAATGAGATCTGTTTCTTTTCTCTAGCAGCTTTTAATGTCCTGTTCTTGTTTTGAATTTCTAGGATCTTGATTTTGTCTGGGTTTGGTTTTAATTGGTTTAGAGTTCCATATGCTTCAGTTAACTGAATGTTGGATTGCTTCTCCATATTCAGGAAGTTTTCTGCTATTACTTCTGCCCATAAAAAAGTTTATGTCCTTTGTATTGACTCCTTTCTCACCGATTCTTATTAGTGTTATGTTGCTTGTTGTTGCATTGTCTTGCAGATATTGAATTATTTTTTCCTGTATCCTAGTAGTGTTTAAGTAATCTTTTCTTAAATTTTCACTAGTTGCAATGGTGTGTTCATCTCAAAGTCTATCTTCATGTTCATTCAAACAGTTTTTCCATCTCATGAGTAAGGTTTTAGTTTCCTGTATATCTCTTTGAATATGCTTCATGCATTCTATTTCTTTCCTATATTGCTGATTCAAAGATTCCATCATTTTTCTGTTGTCCTCTATTTTCTTTATCAGTGTCTTCTTTAGAAATACTTAATAATTCTTTCTTTATAGCTGTCATTTCTTTTTTACTTCAGAAATTATTTCAGATAAGACTTTCCTCTATACATTTCTACAGTTGTTTCTTTACCTTAGACATTATTATTTCACAGATTTCACGTTGTATAATTTGTAATTTCTTCTATTCTAGTGTCTCCTTCATTTATCTGTGTGGGTTAGGGGCCTGAGAATGCCTTGTGCTGCTTGTCTTTGCCATTTTTTACAGCACTGTCTTCAGACTTTTGGTGTAGACCTCTGGTGAAGTTATTATCCTAGTACTTACTGATGTCATTACCTAAGAGAGATTGTGTGGTTAAGGCAGTTAGTTTTGTATTTACAGCATGACAACTAGCAACACTAATAATGGGCAGTGAGATTTAGCAGTTGGCAAAGTTTTATAAATAGTGGGTTTGTGTTTCAGACCATAAGAACAAACATTATGACTGTACAGCTAAGCAAATATTAAATTGGGAATTTATATTTAAGTTAATTCCCCTAAGTTCTATCTGACCACCTCCCTTTGATGGACATGGAGACTTCTAAGGAGACTATTTCGCTCTGGTTGTTTTACCCTTTCTTGATCAAGAAAGAAGCAGAGAGGATGCTTATATAGAACTGGTTCTAGGAAAGTGTCTGATCTTAACATGTCCAGTTCTACCAAGTCCAAACTTGTCCAGATGGGCCTCGCTTGGGTCTGGCTACCATGCTTGTCTTCTTCCTGATGCAGCCCATGAATTCAACCCACTGTGCCCCTCTGGGAAGATGTTCTGCTCCTGGATTAGCTAAGCAGGTCTTCTGGCACCTAACCTCTCTGTAGGGAGTTCGGCAGCAGGGTTCCACACCAGGCATTTCTGATGAAGGAGGTTCTGGTGGGTGGGCAGGTGATGTCACATATTCACAGAGCTTCGTTGCTGACTGGAAATAGGGTGTGGTGAGTGGGAAAGCAGTCCCACATGCGCCAGGTCCTGGCATTGTGTGGTAGTAGGGTCTGGGGAACAGGTGAATGGTCCTGCCCACGTGACAGGCCTGGAAACTAGATGGAAATAGGGTCCAAAGAACAGATGAATGATCTCTCACCTGTCATTTCTTATGGGAGAATAACAGTCCATTGCATATTTCATACTTTTTCCATTTATTCATGTCTGACACACATAGTTCACCTGTGGAATAAAACTTTGAGGTGTGATTCAACTGGGTTTGTATTTTTTTTTATTACTTTAATAGGAAAAATAGCAACGAGTCAATTTCACAACAGCTTAGTATGACAGTTACAGTTAATACATTGCATATTGTTGTCCTCTGGAAACATGGTATCTTGTATAAACTCTATTAATATAAATCTTACTTCTCATTGAACTAAGAGAAAGTAACTGTAGCTGGGCGAGGTGGCGCACGCCTGTAATCCCAGCATTTGGGAGGCTGAGGCAGGAGGATTGGTGTGAGTTCGAGACCAGCCTGGGCTACAAAAGTGAGCTCAAGGCCAGCCTCAACTGCATAGTGAGACCCTGTCTCCAAAAGACAAGAAAAAAAAAAGAATAAAGTAACTGTATATATAGTCCAATAGTCCATAATAGTAATGGGTTATTAGTGGAACTGGCAATGTTGGAAGCTGTTGACTTGAGCCTTTTACAGCTCAGCATATTAATTTGGCTTTACTGTGTATACCTTATGGTTAGATTTTTCAGCTAGATAGGTAAGCCTAAGGTAAAGCAAGACCTATATAACAAAAAATGTAATTATTGTATTTGATAAGGTCAGTCAGATCCCCTCAAGATTTACCCTAAATGAGTCATGGCTATTGATTGACCAATTTGTTCTCTGTAAAGCTTGAGAGAATGTTTTTTCTTTTTTCTTTTTTATAATTTTATTAATTTTAATAAGAAATATTCATGAAATAGTTTCAAGACACATTAGTAGGACAACTACAATAATTAATGCAATGCATATTACTGACTTCATAGTACTTGTCCAGAGTACAACATGCAGACATGATAACTGTTCTAAACAGTATTCGTAAAAATATTTATTCTCATTTAGCTAAGATAAAGTAGTTGTATGTATAGTCCAATATTCCATAATAGTAGTGGGTAATCAACAGAACTATCAGTGTCAGAAGCTGTTGATTTGAGCCTTTTATAGGTCCACATACATATCTGGCTTTACTTTTTTATGTCTATGATTAAACTTTTCTGCTGAGTGGTTAAGGCCAAGTTAAAGCAAGACCTATATAAAATAACATGTAACTTTTGTTTCTGACAAGGTCAGCTGAATCCTCTCAGGATTTATTTTGAAATCATGTACAGAATTTTGTAGAACTGTTGTCAGTGCCAATTGTCTGGATGAGTGAGTCATAGCCATTGCTTGACCAATTTGATCTCTGAAAGCCTGAGAGAATGTTTGCTCTTTAGGTGACTCACCTCAGGCTCATTATACATTGTCAATCACTTTCATCTGTAGCCCCACAGTCTCTTTGAACAGAAAATTTGGGACACCACTGAGTTATAGAATGTTACAGTGCAGGTTCTTTTTTTGACAGGAATCGTCACTAACTTGGAAGGACTATATCCATAACATTGATTATTCTTGTAACTCTTCTTTTTCTGTAATATTTTGTAATATTTTGATCTGCAAACTTAAATTGTTAACCTTCCAGAAGAGAAACTTAGTGATATTGTTGCCTACAACATACACACTTCAGCTTAATATCACTTTCTGAATATCAAACCCCTTAGATATAATGTGGAACATGTATTTTCCATCAATTATTGATATTCTAAATTTTACATGCTTATAGAATGAGAAAAAAAAATAATTGCACATTTTTACACAGAACTTTACGAATTTATGCATATACTAAATTGTAGCAGAATAATCCTATGGCATTTTTTCTTGCCTTTTATTCACTTTTATTTTTTAAACAAACATTTACTTGGGAGAGAGTATAGCAGTCATTGATATCATGTCAGAAGCAGCACACATCTAGAAGACCAAAATGACAGGCATTCCAGGCATGGTTTTAGTATTGCTCAATGTGATCATTAGTGTAGTTGCTTACTTCACAGATATTAGCATATGTAGTTAGTCAGGGTGAGAATACTATCAATTAACTGCTAGTTTAAAACCCTGTTGGAGGGGCCCGGTGGGATGGCTCAGTGTTCTAAAGCGCCTGCTTGGGAAAGCTTGGGCGGCTTCAGGGACCACGGTTCAATCCCTGGCACCACATGCTGCGCCAGCCCTGCCCTTGGGGTGGGCTGAGCTGGCCATAAAAAAAATGAGTGAATAAATGAACAAAAGGTTCTGAAACAAGAAAAAAAAATAAATAAAATTTTAAAAAATAAAAAAATAAAACCCTGTTGGAGATTCTTGGGACAATTGTCTTAATCATCTTGTGTATATAAGTACATGGTTTGGGCCCTACCATGATTCAGAACTTTTCTCCTTGCTCATTCTTCATTGTTTAATCCTTAAGTTCTCACTATTTACTTGTTATACCTTTCCATTTGTATTTCATCTTTTGAGTTCTTACACTGGGGGGATTATATAATATTTACACATGTAGGTCTGGTTTATTTCCCTTTATGAGTATATCTTCAAGTTGCATCCACCTATATATGAAGGTTTGAGTTTATCATTCTTTCTGGCCGAGGAATCCTTTATTCACATAATAGGCATTTTGGTTGTTTCCAAGATTTGGCTATCACAAGTTGTGCTGCTATAAACATATATCACTATGATATATTTTCAGTACTTTTAGGAAAATTCCCAGTAGTGGGATAGCTGGATTGAATGAGATTTCCAGGCCTAGTTTTTTAAGGAATCTCCACACTGATTTCCATAATTGTTGTACCAGTCTACATTCCCCCCAACAGTGGAGAATGGATCCTTTTTGCCCACAGCCTCTGCAACACTTGTTGTTGACTGATTTTTTCATGAGAGACATTTTTTTCCGGAGTGAGATAGTATCTCAGTGTTGTTTTAATTTGCATCTCATGACTGGCTAGTAATGTAGAGCATTTTTCCACGTATTTATTAGCTTTTGGTATTTCTTCCTCTGAGAAGTGTCTGCTTATCTGAGATGCCCATTACAACACTGGGTCTGTAAATTTTGGGGCCCTAATGTTTTATAATTTGTTATAAATTCTATGTTGAAGACATTTGTCTGAGTACTTATTAAGATTTTTTTCAGAATTTGTGGGTTGTCTTTTCAATCTGTTGTTAATTTCTTTTGATGTTCAAAACTTCTGAACAAGAGGAGGTCCCAGTTGTGTATTCTTTCAAGCATTACATGTGCAATTTAATTTTTGTCCATAAACTGTTTGACTACCCCAGTGTCTTCAAGATTTCCTCCTACTTTCTCTTGAAGGTGATTTAGTTTTTCTGTTTTAATATATAGATCTTTAATCCATTTTGACTTTAGTTTAGTGCATGGTGTTATACTTGGGACAAGTTTTAGTTATCAGCATTTAGAGATCTAGTTTTTACAGCACCATTTGTTAAGAGTCTGCCTTTTTTTCAAGTAATAATTTTGGCTCCCTTTGTCAAAGATAAGGTGGCTTAGTGTATTTGTACTTGCTTCTTCATCTTCTGATGTATTCCACTCATCTTCAGGTCTTTTTTTGCCACTACCATGCTGATTTTATAACATTAGCTTTGTGATATAATTTTAAGTCACAAATTGTAAAGCCTCCTGCCTTATCTTCTTTGCCCACGGATGTCTTTGCTATTCTAGGTCTTTTCAGGTTTCAGATATATTTTAGGAATGATTTCTCTAGGACTACGAGGTATGTTCGTGATATTTTTATAAGGATTGCATTAAATCTGTATAAAATTTTTGGCATTATGGCCATCTTCACAATGTTGCTTCTTGCTATACAATAGCAGGGAATATCTTTCCATTTTCTGCAATCCTCTATGATCTCTTTTTTGAGAGAACTGTAGTTTTCATTGAATAGATATTTTACCTCTTAGATTAATTCCAAAGTATTTCATTTTATGTGGTGCTATTGTAAAAAATGTTGTTTGTCTAATTTCTCTCTCAGTGTGTTTGTCATCTATGTAGAGGAATGCTATTCACTTTTGGGTGTTGACTTAATACCCTGCTATGTTACTGAATTTGTGTATTGATTCTAGTAGCTTCTTGGTTGAATTTTTCGGGTCTCCCAATTAGACTAACATGTTATCTGCAAGTAATGATAGTTTAACTTCTTCTTTATTTATTCTTATTCCTTTTATTTCTCTCTCTCATCCAATGGCTCTAGCTAATGATTCTAAAACCATATTGAATAGGAGTGGTGATAGAGGATGTCCTTGTCTTGCACCAGATTTGAGAGTAAAAGACTTCATGTTTTCCCATTTAAAGTTATGTTAGCTGTTGGATAGTCTTCAATGGCTTTTATCAGATTGTAGTAGAGGCTGTCTGTCCCAATTTTCTGTAGGACTTTGAAAATGAATGAGTGCTGGACTTTGTCTGAAGCCTTTTCTGCATCAATTGAAATCGTGTGGTTTTTGGTTTTGACTCTATTGATACAGTGTATTACATTTATAGATTTGCATATGCTGAACCATGCTTACATCCCTGGGATGCATACTACCTAGTCATGATTTATAATCTTTTTTGTGGAACCAGGGATTGAACTCAGGTCCTACACTTACTGGCAAGCACTCAGTCTACTGAGCTATCTCCGCAGCTCCCTACATAATCTTCTTAATGATTTGTTGTATTCTATCTGCTAGGATTTTACTGAGGATTTTTGCATCTATGTTCATGAGAGAAATTGGCCTGCATTTCTCTTTTTTGTTGCATCTTTCTCTGGTTTTGGTATCAGTATAATGTGTGCCTCCATTAATGATTCTAGGACGAGTGTTTCCTTTTCAATTTCATTGAAGAGTTTAAGGAGTATTGGGATTATATCTTCTGTAAATTTCTTATACAATTCAGCTTTAAATCCATCAGGACCTAGACTTTTCTTTGTTGGCACAATTTTTAACGTTTTCTATTTCATTGGCTGTGATTGGGTTTTGAGACTTCTTATATATTCTGATTCACTCACGCCTTCTAAATCACCAAAAGTGTTTGGGTAGAACACTATGTATATGTCCACTAAGTCCATTTGTTCCAAGTCTGGTTCAATTCTGTTACTTCTTTTCTAATTTTTTTTTCTGCTTGACTTATCTTTTTGGTATAAGGGTGTGTTATGCTCTTCTGTTAGGATTGTGCTATTGGATATTAGATTTTTCATGCCCATGAAGATTTGTCTAATGTAGCTGGGTGCTCCCATATTAGATGTGTTCATACTGATGAGTGTTACCCCCTTACTCTTGAATTTTTCCCCTAACAAGTATATGGTGGCCTCATTTATTTCATTTGATCATTCTTGGTTTGAATTTGAGGCTGTCTGCGAGCAGGATTGTTACCCTGCTACCTGCTATTTTCTGAGGTACTGGTTCATGTAGTATTGTCTTCATCCTTTGATTTTTACCCTATGAATTTCTTTAAGAGTTAAGTGTGTTTCTTATATATAGTGTATTGTAGGATTTTGCTTCCTAATCCACTGTGGCCGTCTATTTCTTTTAATTCGTGTATTAAATCCATTTACATTGATGATTATATTTGAGATGTATTGACTTATGAGTGACATGTTATTTATCTGCTGTTGTTTACCTCTTTTTCTCCTGTATTTATTTGGATGCCCTATTTGGTGGGTGCTTTCCATTCTCATTCATTGAGTTCATTGGTTCCTCTCTAGAATATCTTTTAGTAATCTATATATGGTTGGCTTTGTCATCATGAAATTCTTTGGTTGTTCTTTGTCATGTAAGTATTTCATTTCTCCATTAAACTTGAAGGAAAGTCTTGCCAGATATAGCAGTCTGGGCTGGAATTTGTTTTCATGGAGGAGTTGAAGTACTCAGCTCCATGCTTTTCTTGACTTCATGGTTTGTGAAGAGAAGTCTGCAATTATTCTGATAGGTTTTTCTTTAAGTGTGATCTTTGTTTTTTCTCTAGCAGCTTTTATTTCATTGTTTCTGTGCTGAATTTCTGGGATGTTGAGTATTATGTGTGGGTGTGTTTTTATTTGGGTAGATGTTATTTGAAGTCCCTATATGCTTCTGCTACTGAATGCCAGATTGTTTTCCATATTTGAGATGTTTTCTGCTATTATTTCTGCCATTACGCTTTTTGAATCATTTATAGTGACTCTTTTCTCACTGATGCCTGTTGGTCTACCATTGTTTATTAGTGCATCATCTTGCAGATATTTAATTATTTTCCTGCATCCTAGCTCCTTTTAATCTACCTTTTCTTGAATTTTCAGTAGCTGCCATGGCATCCTTAAGTTCTGAAAACTGTATCTTCACATTCATTCATATGATTTTGCCTGCTTGTGATTGAAATTGTATTTTCCTGTGTATCTCTTTGAAACTTTTTTATGTGATCTATTTCTTATATTTCTCATTCAGTGCTTCCATCATTTTTCTAGTCTCCTCTAAGTTTTATCAGTGTCTACTTTAGAAGCTTTTATTAATTCTTTCATTATAATTATCCTTTCTTTAATTCAGAGATTATTTCTTTTTTCTTTTCTTTCTTTTTTTTTTTTTTTTTTTTTTTTTTTTTTTTTTTTTTTTTTTTTTTTTTTTTTTTTTTTTTTTTTTTTTTTTTTTTTTTTTTTTTTTTTTTTTTTTTTTTTTTTTTTTTTTTTTTTTTTTTTTT
>PVJA010026777.1:0-29219 GCA_004027025.1 Myocastor coypus | reverse complement strand
TTTTTTTCTTGCTGGGTGGTCAAGGGCAAGTCGAAGGAAGACCTGTATAACAAAACATTCATTTTTTTGTATCTTCCAGGGTCAAATCCCCTCAGGATTAAGTTTGGGACCATAGACAGTACTTTTTAGAACTGTTGTTAGTGTCAGCCTTCGGGACAAGTCACGGCCATTGCTTGGCCAGTTTGCTTTCTGTGAAAGCCTGAGAGAATGTATCATGCACTTTTGGACACAAATCCTTATCTGCATGTAACACATCTAGGCTATGGGTCAGACTGGCTAAAGAGTCCTTCTAAGCTGGGCATGGCCAACCTGAACTGCATAGTGAGACCCTGTCTCAAAAAGACAATAAATAAATAAATAAATAATCCTTCTACACAATACATAAGGACTGGAAAAATACAATGTCACATATTTAATACATTCCTCATCTCTGGAGAAACTGAGATTAACATTTAGGGTGTCTGTATTTTTTTTTATTTATTTTTTTCTTGTTTCAGAACCTTTATTTGTTTATTCATTTTTATGGCCAGCTCAGCCCGCCCCGAGGGCAGGACTGGCGCAGCATGTGGTGCCAGGGATCGAACCGAGGTCCCTGAAGCCGCCCAAGCTTTCCCAAGCAGGCGCTTTAGACCACTGAGCCATCCCGCCGGGCTAGGGTGTCTGTATTATTGTAAGCAAATTGTTGTAAGCACTTGATTTAGGAGTACAGTGAAGCTAAGGATATAATGTAGTTGAATATTTAGGAGTACAATGGGATTATGAATAAAATTTGAGTATTTGTGGAGGAAATGCTTTTTTTTAGCAATCTAAACTTCTGAAAATTAGGAGTTGCATGAAATCATTATATCTTGGCCTGGGCCTCTACAGTAGGATCCTGAATTGGAGAGAGGGGTGTGTGTGTGTCTCTGTGTGATAGCAAAAATCACCCCATCTCCTGATCCTTAGCTTTGAGGAATGCATAAACTTCGTCCAGATATGGAGCAGGAGGAGGAGGAGGAGGAGGAGGAGAAGGCTAACACAGCAGTGGGCTGGCTGGGCTGTTGCAGCTGGCACCTTCAGTAACTTTGGGTCTAGGAACAGCATTGCTCTGTGTGCTATCAGCAAGAACAAGCTGGACTCTCTTCACCCATTCTCAATGTCCAACATGCAGGAGACCAGGTTCCGCTGGTACTGGTGTGAGGAGAGGACACCTGTGAACCTCACCAACAAAGTCACTGCTTTGGAGACTGAAGTGCTGGAGGAGATTGTCCAAGTGGTGGACACTTCCTGAAATGTCCGTGGGTGGCTGGGTACTGGCTTGGAGGACAGAGGCAATGAAGCCCTACAGAAGACATGCCTGGCCAAAAAAAAGAAAGCTCAGAGACTGGGCATGGTGACACGTGCTTATAATTCCAGCTCTTGGAGGCTGTAAGCAGGTGGATTGCTATGAATCTGATCAAGTAGTGAGACCCTTCCCCCAAAATACAACAATAACAAAAAGGCTCAGAGCTCAGAGCAGCCACTGGCCCCACTGAGTAGCTCCCAGTGTGGGGCTGAGGCTGCTGTGTCCGGGTCAGCCGGAGATATACAGAGAGTTGCAGGAAGAACAAATCCAGTTCCAGCTTCATAGCCAGAAACCCCTTGAACTTTCGTGGAGCTAAAGGTGCAGGATTGCTGGGGTTATCCATGACCTCACTGTAAAGCCACACCTGGCTTGCTGGGATGAATCGGCACAGACCCTAACTCTGTCTGCCTGCTTTGTCTACCAGTGAAAGCTGAGAAACACCCCTGAGTGGGCACTTTATTTTTTTCCTATTTTGTTCTTTTTTTGTATTCCTTTTCTGACTTTTTTTTTTTGTCATTATGAGTATGCACATTACTTCTAGTTTTGTTGTGGTTATTCTGTTCTGTTCTTGTTTTTATTTCTTTCCTGTCTCTCTCTCTTTTTTTTTTTTTTTTTTTTTTTTTTTTTTTTTTTTTTTTTTTTTTTTTTTTTTTTTTTTTTTTTTTTTTTTTTTTTTTTTTTTTTTTCTGTCTTTTTGAGACAGGGTCTTGATGCACAGTTTAGGCTGGCCTTGAGCTCACTTTTGTACCCCAGGCTGGTCTCGAACTCACACCAATCCTCCTGCCTCAGCCTCCCAAGTGCTGGGATTACAGGCATGCGCCACCACACGTGGCTTTTCCTGTCTCTTACTCCTGTCTTCTTCACCAACTTCCCAAGGTTTGCATAATCTTCTTTTGCCATCGCTGTTTCTGATCTGCTACTTTTTTATTTTCCTATTTTGTGCCTATCCCCTCTGATTTTTTTTTCTGATCTCTTTTAAATTTTCTTCTCTGAGGATAATATAATCACACTGAGGACATATTTACTGCCTACAGTTTTCTGGTTCATTTACATTTTGATATTTAACCACAAGTCTAGTTCATACATTTAAAGGTAGTGAATTAATGGTTACCATAGTTAATCACTGTGGTCAGTGCTGTGGTCAGTGCTATTGTTATCCCTGACAGCAGTTAGCCAAGGTAACATAACTGTTCCAACGAGTTGTTCTCTGTGGTATGCCAAGACTGAGATTGCCTAAAGGTCATGAAAAATACTATAGGTCAGCACCAAAGAACCAGGGGCTGGGCCAAGTGGGAACCTGAAATTCATCTCTGAGAAAGTCATTTTCTAAGTGTTCTAAATACCAGCAATGAGGGCCCGGTGGGATGGCTCAGTGGTCTAAAGCGCCTGCTTGGGAAAAGCTTGGGCAGCTTCAGGGACTGCAGTTCGATCCCCAGCACCACATGCTGCGCCAGCCCTGCTCTCGGGGCGAGCTGAGCCGGCCATAAAAATGAGTGAATAAACAAAGAAAGGCTCTGAAACAAGAAAAAAAAAATTAAATTAAAAAAAAATAATTTTAAAAAAATAATAAAATAAATAAATAAATAAATACCAGCAATGAAGCTAATATCATTATCGTTTTACAGGCATCATCCCAGGAATTAATCTAAAAACATAGAAAATGAAAAGACACTTGAGGGGCCCGGCAGTATGGCTCAGTGGTCTAAAGCATCTGCAGGCAGCTGCAGGGATCACGATTCTATCCCTGGCACCACATTCTGCGCCAGCCTTTCCCTCAGGGCAAGCTGAGCTGGCCATAAAAATAAATAAACAAACAAAAGTTCTGAAACAAGAAAAAAAATAAAATAAAAATTAAAAATTTTGAAAAAAAAAAAAAAAAAGAAAAGAAAAGAAAAAGAAAACACACTTGAGTAAGAAACAGTCCCAGGCTTACAATTCACCAAAGACAAACTGGGGGAGAATAGGGTGGAACAAGCCAAAGCCACTCACTTACCTGTACTCGCTGAAGTAGCAATAGCAGAAGTAACAAGGCAGGTGAACGAGGCTCTGGGAAAAAAAAAGAAATCAGACAGCAAGATGCTTTCAGAGACAGACAGACAGACAGACAGACAGACAGACAGAGAAAGAGAGAGAGAAAGCGAAAGCAAAAGAGAAAAAAGTTCAGTTAAGTTGTGGAAAATCATTTCAACTCTTTCAAAGCTCACAGTCGTACCTGAGGACATGACCCTGCTTCTGTAGCTCGAGTGCACACTGGGATACAGTTATATAACAAAGACTTAGTACCAGTAAACATGAATACGCTGTTTTCAGCACTATGTAAGAATGTACATACAAGGGGGGCTTTCAGGTTAGCTCAGTGGTTTAAGCACCCAGTCAGGCACAGGAGACAGCAGTTCGATCCCCAGACCCACCCTTAAGGCAGCACGAGCCAGCCGAAAAAGATCCTTCTCAAGAATTTACATATAAGGTAACAACCTGTATAAAAATAAAGATACAAGAGGAGGGGCCCTGCAGGATGGCTCAGTGGTCTAAAGCACCTGCAGGCAGCTGCAGGGACCACGGTTTGATCCCTGGCACCACATGCTGCGCCAGCCCTGCCCTGGGGGAGGGGCAGGCTGAGCCGACCATAAAAATGAGTGAATAAACAAAGGTTCTGAAACAATAAATAAATAAATAAATTTTTTAAAAAAAGATACAAGAGGATTTTTTTTAAGACTTTATTTATTTATTTATGTTATGACCAGCTCAGCCTGCCCTGGGGGTGGGGTTGGCGCAGCATGTGGTGCCAGGGATTGAACTGTGGTCCCTGCGATTACCTAAGCAGGCACTTTAGACCGCTGAGCTATCTCACTGGCCCACAAGAGGATTTTTAAATTTGTTATTTTTATTTATTTAGTTGATAAGGCCTCCTGTGCAATTTTGCTCTAGTCTGCTCCATGCTGCCTGCTGATGTCTCTTTTTAGGGGGCAGCAGGGTAAGTCAGTTTATTGATGGCATGACCTACTACCCGCATGTTAATCACAGAGGACTTAATTCAAATCTCAGAAGCAAAGCAGGAACAAAAAACACAAAACCCACTGAATTTTCCAGGATTTTTTTCCCTTCAGTATTTAAGTATTTCTTCTGTCATTTGAACATGATTTATAGTCTTAAATTTCTTATTGCTAGTATAGCCATTGTAAAAAGCTATTAAGTCTTCCAGAGGAAACACTCTGTTCTTACAGTTTTCTCTCATAAAATAGGAGGTAAGCTTGTGAGCTCAGGACTTTAGCTGCAGCTTGCACATGGGTATTGCTGATGTGGAACCACTGCCCTTTGGTGGATTCCATTTTAAAATCTTGTGGAATATCACCGTGAAGAACAAAATTAGAGAGGTGATTTTTTGGCACTTCTTGCTTTGAATGCCGATGTCTTGACCATGTGTGTTTTTTGTTTGTTTTTGTCTTTTTGAGATAGGGTCTCGCTATGCAGTTCAGGCTGGCCTTGAACTCACTTTTATATCCCAGGCTGGTCTCGAACTCGCACTGATCCTTCTGCCTTCAGCCTCCCAAGTGCTGGGATTACAGGCGTGTGCCACCATGCCTGGCTTGGCCACGTGTTCTTTAACCTTGGAACTCACCCTAAAAAAATCTCCCTTGGGTCCTCAAGTGAGAGGACAACTGGTGTAGTCATCAGGACAGCCACATGAGTGGTCCTGTGGCAACTGTGGAAACAGTGCCTGAAGGCGAGGGACAGCCCTCAGGAATGACCGATAAGTGACTCACAGCCTGTCTATGGCTACCTCTAGCCACCTTCTTGGCAGTTTGGAAGTGTCCAGAGGACTGGGAAGCAGTTCGTTTGGAGCCCAGGGATGTCTTGCAAACCTTAGAAGCCACAGGCAAACAAATCTTTCCTTGATCCTCCACTGTGACACAGTGGACTGGGAGGAGCTTGGCTGGTCTTCCTTCTCTTCCAAAGTGTGTCTTGGCTACTTTTATTGCTGGGATAAAATGTCCAACACCCGAAATTAAGAAAGAAAACCTTTATCCAGCTCACAGTTTGTGGAGATTGTAGTCAGTGATCAGTGGCTCCAAGGCCAGGCAGCATGGCCCAGGGGCAACCGTTCAAGGTGTCAGGAGAGAGAAGAAACAACGGGATACAGGTGGGAGAGCAAGCCTCTGTCCCTCCGTTACTGTGTAAGCAGCCTCTCCCTACCAGCACAGCACTCACCCTCTCTGCGCCCTCCTTTTGCACAGGATGAGGATGCTCACAACTTGGGGGCCCTGGGTAGTCCTGTCTGGCAAGTGGGTCAGCTCCAGCAGAGAGAGGCGGTCCCTGAGCAATGGCTGGCTGCTGCGGAGCTTGCTTCAAGGCCCGGCAAGTACTGCCTCCTCCAGAAATGTCTCCAGAAGGGTAAGTCCTTATGTCTGAGAAAACCCCCAAGAAAATCCTCTGGATAGGCATGCGAGGCTGGCTACTCATCAGAAGATAGAGAATTGGGAGGGCCACTCGTCTCTACCCAACACACGACCTGCACGACAACAGAGCCACGGCGCACGGGAGCTAGCAAAGCTATGAAGGCAGAAGGTGGGTGAAGCAGTGCCCATGTAGCTGCTGTGGCTGTGGTAAGGCACAATCTGTGAAAACTGTACCAGAAAGGGAGAGAAAGAAGGGGGACTCCAGGCAAGTGGGTACATACCCCCAAGGAGAGTCTGTGGGAGCACTGAAGGTTGGTCAGAGTCAGATCTGGACAGGCTTGCCAACTGCCAGCTGAGCCGCAGATATGTTAGATGGGCAGCGTTTGGATGTGCTGCTGACCCTGTGGGACAGGCAGGCCCTGAGCAGCAGTTCTGACCCAGGGGCCAGGGCCAGAAGGCCAAAGCAGCCCAGATGAAGCAGAAGTGACACTGGCTTCGTCTTACCCCAATTAAGAGGCAGGCTGAGGTGCTCAGGTCTCGGGGCTTCTGGGAGAGCAGAGGCCGCACGTGGAATTGGTCATTTACTGGCCCCTCTAAAATGTGTAGCACATATTAGTGTCAGTGGACCCCAGAGCTGAGTAGTAGCGCTAATATACAGCAACCCGGACCATTTCACAAGGCCTGCTGCATGCGTAGAAAGGTTTGGAGGTCACATCAAGGTCCGGAAGGCCCAGGAAAGTTTAGGTGTCAGGCCCTTGGCCCCAGGCTGCATGATGTTTGTTTCCTTGTTTGCTCGACACATACTGGAAGCGGACACACTGACTGGTGCTCAGCTCAATATCCTAAGTGGAGAAATTGTGCAGCAGAAACAGGAGTCTCTGGACACACGTACCTCACAGCGCTGGCCCTCGCACACGTCACATGGGCTGTGTGCATGAAGCAGCACTGGCCTCCAGGAAGTCATGAGGCAATGGGACAGAATGTCTTGAAGTTAGAAAAAGCTATTTTCTATGTCCCAGTGGGCTGGGAGATAGCTCAGTGGCATAATGACTGCCTGGCAAGCACAAAGACCTGAGTTCAATCCCCAGTACCACATGCCGTGACAGCGCTGAAACCAGGTGTGGTGGTGCACAGTTGTAATACCAGCAGTGGGGAGGCTGAGACAGGAAGATCACTATGAGTCTAAACCTCATAGTGAGACCCTGTATCAAAAACAAAAACAACAAAAAAGAAAATTCCAGGTTGGGGCCAGGGATATAGTTTATTTAGCTCCATAAATTCGAGAGAGGGGAGAGGGGAGAAGGGAGAGGGAAGAAGGGAGGGAGGAAAGAAGGGACAGCCAGATAGCTCAGCAGATTATAGCACCTGCTTAGGCAAATGCAGAGACCAGGGTTCGATCCCGTCACGTTGTGCCAGCCCTGCCCCTGGGGCGAGCTGAGGTGGCGATTGAGACTGGGCAAGGTGGTGTGCACCTGTAATCCTAGTGTTTGAGAGGCTGAAAACAGGAGGATCACTGCGAGTCAGACCTGTGCAGTGAGGCCCTGTAGAGCCTCCTGTACTAAATACAAAGCAAGGGGGTATTTGTGCCCTGTTACATGTGAAATGTTATATTTACATCTGATCTTTGAGGGAGTGGGATGGGGGAACCCCTCAGGCTGCTTCAAATCTCTGGGGTATCTAAGGACACCTGAGGACATGACACCCCCCTACCCCTGCTTGTCTTAGTATACACAATAGGACACAGTTATGTAACCAAGACTTAGCATGGGTAAACATATGTGCCCCCCTGTGGGGGGGGCAGCAGGTGTGGTGGTGCACACCTATAATCCCAGCACTTGGGAGGCTGAGGCAGGAGGATCAGTGTGAGTTCGAGACCAGCCTGGGCTACAAAAGTGAGCTCAAGGCCAGCCTGAACTACATAATGAGACCCTGTCTCAAAAAGACAAAAAAAAAAAAAAAAAAGTATATTAATTATAGATAAATTCTTTCCAAATTCTTCTTCTAAGAAATATCTGTTTTAAAAGGGAAGGGGCTGTCCTGATAGCACAGTGGACTAAAGCACCTGCTTAGACAGGTGCTGGGGAGGAGGGGGGATATCAGGGTTTGATCCCTGGCATCCCATGTTGGCCCTGCCCCAGGTCATGGTGAGAGGGTGATTGAGACTTGGGCGTGGTAGTACATGCCTATAATTCTAGCACTTAGAAGGCTGAAAACAGAAGGGTAGCTACAAGTCCATTCTGTATAGTGAGACCCGGTAGACCCGGTACTATATACATTAAAAAAAAGAAAAATAAATCTCTATTAATTGATGAACAAAACATCTTAAGTCTATTTTTCCCTGAGATTCTATAATCATAAATTTCTAAAATTGTAATAAAGTTACTATAATTCAATTTGGTCAAAAATATATCTGACTGCACTAATTTTGCAAAGGTATGTGTTTTTTTAATCACATAAAACATTTTATTTATACATGTATTTTTAACAAGCAATTCATTAAATTAAATTAAAAATTATGAAGTAAAGGTCATAAAAATGTTTTTCCTAATTGATAGAAGTATATATTCTTTTTAATTTTATTTATTTATTTTTTTCTTGTTTCAGAACCTTTGTTTATTCACTCATTTTTATGGCCAGCTCAGCCCACCCCAAGGGCAGGTCTGGCACAGCATGTGGTGCTGGGGATCGAACTGCGGTCCCTGAAGCCGCCTAAGCTTTCCCAAGCAGGCGCTTTAGACCACTGAGCCATCCTGCCGGGCCCCGATAGAAGTATATTTTCTTCCAAAGTAATTGTATACAAGTTGAAACACATGATAGAAATTCGCTGATTTGGGGCTAAGGATGTAGCTCAGTGCACTTGCCTAAGATGTACAAGGACTTTGGTTCAATTTCTGGTTACACCACACACACACACACACACACACACACACACAGACACACACACACACATACATGATAATTTAAAGGGTACAAAAGAAAGAATATAATCTGAAATAAGAAATTCACATGTACATACTCAGAGAATGAGAAGTAAATTAAAAACTAGGTCTTAAAATCAATGCATCTCCCTTTCCACTCCCAATCTCCAAACCATGTAGGCTCTGGGCCCCTGGGTCCACCTTTTTCTTTGGTAACTGGGTTAACATCATCAGGAAATCTCGTCAGTGGGTCCTGCTCTACTTGAGAGCCCTTGGGTGCATTGAACCCACCCAGCAGCAGCTTGGACTTCTTCAGAGCCATCTGGACGGGCTCGGACTTTCCTCTCGGAGAACTGATTTTCCTCAAAGCATTACAGAGGAGAGGTGACCTCGCTGCTCCCCAACTGGTGTTGTGGACTCAGCCAAGCAAACTGGAGAGGCTTAATATAGCCATGACGCCATGCTCCTTGGTGCCTGCGCACTCCGCAAACATGTGTATTTGTCTTATATATTTGTCATTTGCTTTTCCTTCGTTTGAACAGCGGTTCCTTTTTCATTTGCTTTTTTTACTATTTTATTTTTTGGTACTGGGAATGGAACTCTGGGCTTCAGGATTGCTAGGCAGGTGCTGCGCTGCTGAGCTACATCCCCAGCCCTCCTTTTTTATTAGAGCTCAATAATTTTTCTCTGCATTTTTGAATCTTTTGTTCATAATCCAATTTGGGTTACAGACTTAAGAACCTGCTTCCACCTGGTAAGGTCTAAAGTCAAAATTGTTTTTTATATAGCTCAACAAAAAATTACAATAATCAAACAAATCCTTTGGTGTGAGGAGACATTATTGGACAAGACTCCAGTGGGTGAATAGAGGGGTGCCCAACCTTTGTTTATTAATAAGGAGCTCCCAGTTAACTCCATGGTCTCTTGAGAGATACCTGCAATAATTTGGTTTTCCAGAAAAAAAAAAGTACAGTATGGTTTTCTCACACAAAAAAATGCTCTTAGTTGGGGCTGGGGCGATAGCTCTGTGGCTGGTGCAAGTGCCTGCCTGGCAAGTGCAAGGTTATGAGTTCAAACCCCAGTCCTGCAAAAAAAAAGAAAAAGCTCAGTAAAAACTAAATTAAGATGGCTGCAGAGATAGCTTGGTGCCTCAGCACCAGCTTGACAATTGCAAGGACCCAAGTTTGATCCTCAGTACCATATGCTGTGCCAGTCCTGGAACTCTGGAGGGCACTGTGCCAGCCACAAAACTAGCGTGGTAGTACACACCTGTAACCCCAGCGCTGGGGAGGTTGAGACAGGAGGATCACTATGAATCTGAACTGCATAGTGAGACCCTGTGTTAAAGCAATTAATTTATTATGAAAAAAGGTTTTCAGATGTATATGACAGTTCTTTGCTGTTAATATCACAGTATTTTAAATGTATTCATGATTCCAGATGTACAGACCTTGCAAAATGTAAAAGATTGCTTATAGGGATAACTCTTTCAAATTCAGACCTCTGAAAGCAAAACAAACGCCATGTGTTGTATATCCAATTAAAGGACAAAAAATTAGGTAAAAACTTCTTATGTTTTAAATAGCAGCATTTTTTTTTCTTGCAGGACCAGGGTTTGAACTCACAACGTTGCACTTGCCAGGCAGGCACTTGTGCCACGGAGCTATCTCCCTGGCCCCTTATGTTTTAAATAGAGATGATTGGTTAAAAGGGTTATGTTATGTCAAAATGAAAAATTGAGTGTGTTATAAAATGTCATCATGACTGTGATACTGCAATGTAATGTATTTTTTTAAAAATTTTAAGCTTACTTATTTGGTATGGGGTCTTGCTATACAGCTCAGACTCATAGTAATCCTCCTGTATCAGCACTGGGATTACAGGTATATGTCACCATGCCTAGTTTCAGGGTTCAACAAGGCATGCCCAGGGTTCCAGGGCTAACACAGCATGTGGTACTAGCAATCAAACCCAGGTCCTTGTGCTTTCCTGGAAATTGCTTAGACTTCCAAGTTATCTTCCCAGCCCCTAATGTACGATTTTGATTTCTAAATTTCTAAGTAAAAATAAGTAACTGTTACCTGTTAATATTTTATAGGGATTTAAATATTAGAATATCAGGCCAGCAAGATGGCTCAGTGGTCTAAAGCACCTGCGGAGGAAACTTAAGGCAAAGGTTGCGACCGCTTCTCAATCCCTGGCACCACATGCTGCGCACCCCCACCCCAGGGCGGGCTGAGCCAGCCATAACACAAACAAATGAATGAGGTTTAAGAGAAATAAAAAATATCTTTTATAAATAAATAAATATTAGAATATCCATGGTTGTTAGAAAAATAATGGTCCCATTTTATGTTCTAAGGTGTTTGATATTCAGATAAGATAGTAATGTCAAATTTACTGCCTCCATTACAGTGTAATTTCATCAATCTACTCTTCAGAATGTTTAACAACAGAGGTCTGGAGACCAAAAATTGAAGATAGTTGGGCCAAGAAAATAGCTAATATTTTGGTCCTAGCCCTCCAGAGTCAGTGGGGACCCAGGACGTGATAGAACCCCTGCTACAACACGCTATAGCTAGATTGAGTCCCTGATTTTCTGATCAAGCTTATAGAGCCACAGAGGAAATTGATTCAATGATGTATAGTGTGCCTAAGGGGCGAAAACTGTTTCTCAAGCTTTGACATAAATAACTTGGCCAAGCAATGGCTGTGATTCATCCAGATGGCTGACAATGACAGAAAATCTAAAAGATGCTGAACTTGGCCTCAAATTAATTCCTGAGACTTAAATGACCTTGAGGGATAGCACAGAACTGATTGACACAGGTCTTGCCTTAAGTGATCTTAAACATCCTGCAAAAAATATATAACCATAGATGTGGAAAACAATGCCATAGTAATATGTTAGCTGTGAAAGGTTCAGACCACTAACAACTTCTGACAATTGCCAGCTAGAATAGAAGCTTACTATTATTATGGATTATTGGCCTGCATAGGAATAGACTGCTGCATACAATTAACTAAGATCTTTGGACTGGAAACCTTTAGCCTAAACAAGTAAATTAATCAAGAATGAAAAGGTCTCCTATGGAGTTCTCCAAACACAAGTTCTCCAACTTCATTTGTCCATTCATTGCTTACACTACAAAACAGAAAAGGAGAGGTAGCAAGCAGCTGAAGCTGGAAACTGGTCAGTTGTGTGGGGTCAAGACAAGACCAAAGTGGCTTAAGCAGTCAGACTACCTCAGACTTGAGAAAAACATCTTGCCTGGGACAATTCCAGTCATTAGTTGCTAGGAAACACTGTGCGCATGATATTAACTTTGTAAAGAGTATACACCATGCCCCTATAGTGCTTGTTCAATTCTTCTCTTCCTATCAAGGGAGAAAGAGCTCCACATGGCCTCAGCTTTTGTCTTTTGTCTACATGTTCCTCACCTCATTGCTGCTTCCACTGGGGGAACATCAAGAGTCATATGGGTTGTGGTACATGACAAGAATAAGTAAATACATTTCAGTTATAACCATCAATGTCAATGGTCTCAATTCACCAATAAAAAAGAACAAACTGAGAGAACAGGTCGAGAAGCAAGAGGCAACAATGTGTACATACAAGCAGTACATTTAATTAAAAAAGAAATCCATAGACTCAAAGTCAAAGGATGGAAAAAAAATATGTGATAGGAACTCAGAAAGAAATCAGGGATAGCTGTTCTATTTGTAGAGAAAGCGAATTTCAAGCCAAGACTGATTAAGAGAAACAAAGAAGGTTGCTATATATTTATTAATGGAAGGATCCAACCAAAAAAGAGAACTATTAAGTCAATCTCCCTAATGAACATAGATACAAAAATTCTCAATAAGATACTGGCAAAGAGAACACAACAGATCATCAAGATTAAGCCAGGTGTGGTGGCGCACACCTGTAATCCCAGCACTTGGGAGGCTGAGGCAGGAGGATCGGTGCGAGTTCGAGACCAGCCTGGGCTACAAAAGTGAGCTCAAGGCCAGCCTGAACTGCATAGTGAGACCCTGTCTCAAAAAAACACCAAAAAAAAAAAAAAAGTAAGATGGTAAAAAAAAAGATGAGGGCCAATGAGACAGCTTAGTGGACTAAACACATGCTTAAGCAAGTGCAGGGACAGGGGTTTCAATCCCTAGCACCAGCCCTGTCCCTGGGCACGCTGAGCCCACCACAGAGATGGGGCATGGTGGTGCATGTCTATAATCCCAGCACTGGTGAGACTGAGAACAGGAGGATCACTATGAGTCTGAGCTGCGTAGTGAGACCCTGTACCAAATACATTTAAAAAAAAAAACATTGTTCTCTGATATGAGAAACCAAAAGTGTAAATGAGGACCACATTGTATAATAGATATCGGAAAATGGGAAGAAAATGTTTCAAAGGAGAAAACAGGGAGAGAGAGGGTGGAGAGTGAGAGCGGGGGGAGGGGGGGAGACAGAGACAGAGACAGAGAACAGAAGGGAAAAAATGGAAACAAAGTTCTTATAAATAAGGAGGGAAAGGGGTTGAGGGAGAGGAATGTGAAAAAATGAAGCAAGATATATCATGCACAGGTACAAATTCCCTATGATGAATGTGATCACTTTGTATTTCTAGGATCTACTGTAGGGATCTGTAAATGTAGGGATCCGTTGATCTTACTGTGAACGGTTCAACCCAGGGGAGGCACAACGGTAGGAATGAGAAAGAAAAAAAAGTTGGGCTAGGTGGTCACCAGTCTGCCTGATGGGCAAGACTAACTCAATGCACACACAAATGATCCTTTATTTATACTTGTACAAAGTTTGCATCCCGAAACACAAGGCTACCCAGCAACCAATAGCTGGCCTGAACCAGACAGGATGTTTTTCTCAACACAATGTTTTCCTCAACACTGGGGTAGCTTTCTGCTCCAGGCAGGAAAGCCCAGTCCCACCTACACACACTTGATAGATTTCCTGGCTTCCTGTGGCTCCCAACATATCCCCCTTTGTTATATTGTTTGATGCTAATCCAATGATTGTAGGTACCTGAATTCAATGTAATCAACCCTATATAGTCCAACAGTCCAGCATAGCTGATAATTGTAACTGTAGTTCATTTGGCCTTTTATAGCTTAGCATATCAGTACATTACTTTTACACCTCATGTATACTTTTCTGCTGGATGGTTAAGACCAAGTTAAAGCAAGACCTATATAAATACAAACATAATTTTTGTTATCTGACCAGGTCAGCCCAATCTCAGGATTTATCTTCAGAACCATGTGTAGCGCCTTGTAGCTCTTCTCAGTGTCAACCATCTGGATAAGTCATGGCCATTGCTTGACCAATTTTGTGCTCTCTGAGAGCCTGAGAGATTATTTCTCTCCAGGTGACTCTCCTCAGGCACACAATATGTTTGTCGATCACTTTCTTCTGTGGCTCCATGATCTCCTTATCACAGCAGTGGTTCTCTTTACTGACTTTGAGGGGCTAGGGCCAAAACATTGGCTATCCTTTTAGCCCATTTATCTCCCCAATTTCTAGTCTGCAAACCTTAGTTATTAAATATCCTGAAGAAAAGCTTAATGACATTACTTTGTAACAGAGGCAGTGACAACATTATTACCTATCTGATTATAAAATACCTAACAAACAATAATTACACAATTTTACACAAAACTTTTTAAATCAAATCATATACAACATTGTAGCAGGCCATTCTTGTTTTGTGACATGCTTACATTTCCATTTTAACATAACATAATCCTTTTAACCAATCTTCTTTATCTAATACATATGAAATTTTCACCTAATTATCCTTAAATGAGACTTATATTGCAAGGGCTGACCCACCTTGGTACCAAGTAAAGACATACAAAGATTTTTTTTATTCCCCTCAAGCAAGTTTCTGTTTCCTTAAAGAGGACTTAGGTTTCTATTTCCCCCGAAGCGACCTAGGTCTAGGAAATCCCCTCTGGTTAGGTGGCCAATACACTCCCATTGGTCACCCAAATATCATCAAATCCATCCCCATTGGACCATAACCTAGACCTGAGATAACCAATCATTGTAAAAAGCCCCCCACTAACCCACGCTATTGGCTTCTGTAGAAGACGCTTGCTAATCCCCCAGCACCCTATATAAACCCGCTCATACTGCTGCTCAGGGTCATTTCGGCTCCCTAGCCGGGTGGCCCTGTGCGGCAGCACAACTTTTTCAATAAAAGCGCTGTTTCACTTCGAGGCTTTGACTCTTGGCTCATCCTTCTCCTGTCGTCTCCCGGACCTAACAATATCACAAGGCTTTTTCCTTTCCTCCATTTTTTTTTTGAATTTCAATTTGGAAATCTTATTACAATAAGCAATCTTTAATATTGTAGAAGACCTGTACACTTGGAATCATGGTTATATTTAGGACACCGGGAGATTAACAATAATGAATTATCATATATATGTGCAAACCTTTGTTTCTTAATTTAGTTGGATACCAAAACCATTTTTTAGAAAACCAAATCGTATTTTTTTTGAAAGACTTTTTATCTTTAAACCAATGACCGATTTATTGTCTCCTAAGAGACTATTGAGGTTATTGGGAGCTCCTCATGAGTGAACAAAAGGTTGGCCACACCTCTTATTCATCAATAGCACGCTTAATAATTTTTCAACCTTTTTTGTCGAAAAAGCTGAATTAATTTAAAACTTTTTTTTCAAGTTTCAGAGATTTATTAATCTGTGTAATAAACTCAAACAAATAAACATGATTTCATGCATTTAGGTGAGAAGTATTTCCTGGTTCAGTGGAAAACTGTGTGGATAGCTTCTGAAAGACCTTCATTTTAAGCAGCTTTATAATGAAACATTTCACTTAGAAGTCTGGACCTTCTTTCTTCAGTTTGCTGTAATCCATATTCACAGCGAAGAACTTGTACTGATCATTGGGACCCAGTTTGTTCCAGGGCTCTGGGTTATTCTTCCTGTCCCAACTGACATCTGGGTTGAGCAATGCCAGACGTGTCAAATACAGTGCTGCTCCAATAAACAGGAAAACGGGGATCAAGCTGGGGTGCTTCTTGACCTGGATGAAGATCTGGCGAAGCATTTCTGCAGCAGGAACCTACGGCCCACACCTACCGACGAGAACAAACCTGCCGGTCTAGCCTAAGCCACCGTCCTGCTCAAGCTGTCAGGATGTCCAAAGTCACCCCAATTTAAAACTTTTGATAAACTGTGTGTAAACCAATTTTGATATGACTTAAACCAGCTGGTAACTTTAAAAGAGCATGCTTTTAAGCCTGTATATCCCATGTTGTATTGGCCAAAAATAAAGGTAAAACAACAATAACAAAAGGGGGAACAGCTGTTCACAGAATAACGCACACATAGACAACAACACAGTACACACAAACGGCCATCTTTATAAAATTGTGAGTGCACTCAACTATATATATTTTTGGCCAAATTAACTTATAGTAACTCAATTGTAATTTTTTTATGTATATAATGGTAACTAGACTAGTCAGATTTTGTTATCAATAAACAGATATCTCTTAACAGAAAATTTTTGGAAAAGTAAAATCTCATCTCTAAATAACACCTATGCCATATATTTAGTAAAATCTAGTGCCATTATCATTATATGTTTTACCACCCATTTAAACCTTAGATTTCTATTTTGTTAGCTCCTTTAGTAGGCCCCAGGTTGGATCTGGCCTCCTTGTTAACTCTTTTTTTTCTCAGATCTGGCATCATGGTGTAGCCTGACAATACATTCTTGTACCCAAATAGGTTGCTTGGCATTCTCTGGAAAAAAAAAAAAAAACAAGCATACCCTCTCCCCTAGGTTAGCAGTGGACTGGGTCCCTTCCATTGATGGAATTCCGTTTTTGTTGCTGTACCTCCATCTTTGTAGAGCTTAAAATAGTGTCTTATACTTGAATAACATTGTTTAATTTATTTTGAAGGCCAATCATTGAACTATTATTTTGTTAGCTTGCCTGTCACTGACAATCTTAAACCTGCTGCACAATCTTGGAAAGGTTTACTAAGGAGTTTCCTCTAGGCCTTAAAGGGAGAGCTCTTAGTTTGCTACATAGTTGCAATGCAAGGGTCAGTTGATTGTGTGTGCCAGCAAAGGTATCCTTTCCATTAGCAAATCCTTTGTAATTGTTAAATTGTAAAACACATTTCCTGTCTGTTTCCTGCTATCTGTATGTTCTTTCCACAATAGTCTCCTGGATTTAAACCTGTTTTAGCTTTTTTTTTTAACTCATTTTGGGCCATAGTCTGTTGTCCTAGTATTTCTACAAAACTCAAAGTGAAGGGAGGTTTTAAGGTTTTAAAAGATAAGGATTTATGGAGACCTAACAACTTAGTTTAAATCTATGACTCAAGTGAAATTTTTTTTTTTTTTTTTTTTTTTTTTTTTAGCTGTCAGGCTTGTGGCTTGTGACTCTATAAAACCCATTGGGTGTTTTTGTTTTCTCCAGATATTAACTATAAACACTATCTTGAGCCTAACAAATTTGCGATGCCAGTAACTCAAATAGCCAATGCCAAGGCCACAGGCTACCGTACTCATGACCCCTCTATATAGCACCAGGCACACAGGACTGTAGTTGATGATATGCACCAACCTCTGTGGCTGAATGAGGCAAACAGATCTGCAGGCAGCTGGGGAATCCCAGCTGGGTTTGCCAAAGACCAGACAGAGCACAGAAGCCTCCCAAAGCCCAGTTTGTGCCCCTAGTCCTGTCAGCGCTGTGCTGCTTGGAATCAAAGGCTCCTGATTTAAAAGAAAGTTTTCTTTTGTCTGTTAATTGAGCAAAGCTAGAGGGCTTAAGCTCTACTTGCTGTACATTTACTCTACCCACCTTGTCCCATTTGGGACTTGATTTTAAAACAGCTCTCCACACTAAGTCCTTTATGATAATCTTAGAAAGTAGCACAAATACAAACACCCCCAAAACAACCAACATGTTTATATACATCTATCTACACCTATCTATATCTATGGTTCTTGAAACTGTGCCATTGTTAATACAATTGAACCTGTTATGCTTTTTTAAATCTTCTTTTTCTCTTCCTGTTTTGTTATTTCTCTGGCCCTAGTGAGCCCCTCCTGGCCCTAGTGAGTCCCTTTCCCAAGTTTTACACCTAGTAGACCAACACCAATGCACACCAGTGTGAACTACTGCTGGCTCTAACTGCTCCACTTCCCCACCTGTGCACACTTCTTGGAAGTGGTTTCTCTGCCCATACTTACCATGTACCGGGGTCCCTGTTTGAGTGCCAAATGTAGGGATCCGTAAATGTAGGGATCCGTTGATATTACTGTGAACGGTTCAACCCAGGGGAGACCCAGCAGTAGGACCGAGAAAGATAGACAAGAGGAAAAGTTGGGCTAGGTGGTCGCCAGACAGCTTGATGGGCGAGACTAACTCAATGTACACACAAACGATTCTTTATTTATATTTGTACAAAGTTTGCATCCCGTAACACAAGGCTACCCAGCAACCAATAGCTGGCCTGAACCAGACAGGATGTTTTTCTCAACACGAGGTTCTTCTAAACACGATGTTTTTCTCAACACTGGGGTAGCTTTCTGCTCCAGGCAGGGAAGCCCAGTCCCACCTGCACACACTTGATAGATTTCCTGGCTTCCTGCGGCTGCCAACTATTTACCAGTAAAATTATTTTCAAAAAAAATGCAAAGAAAGAAGAAAGAACACTAATGCATAAAACCAGCCTGATAAGCAAGCTGTTAAGATAGGCTATTTAAAAAAAAAAAAAAATAGGCCAGTGCAATGGCTCAGTAGTCTAAAGCGCCTGTGGAGGAAACTTAAGGCAAGCGCTGCAACCTCTCCTTGATCCCTGGCACTACATGCTGTGCACCCCTATCCCAGGGCGGGCCGAGCCAGCCATAAAACAAACAGATAAATGAAGTTTAAGAGAGGAGGATCGGTGCGAGTTCAAGACCAGCCTGGGCTACAAAAGTGAGCTCAAGGCCAGCCTCAACTGCATAGCGAGACCCTGTCTCAAAAAGACAAAAAAAAAAAAAAAAAAGAGACGGGGCCCGGCAGGATGTCTCAGTGGTCTGAAGCACCTGCTTAGGAAAGCTTAGGTGACTGCAGGGACCACGGTTCGATCCCTGGCACCACATGCTGTGCCAGCCCTGCCCTCAGGGCAGGCTGAGCCAGCCATAAAAATAAATAAATAAAAGTTCTGAAACAAGAAAAATAAAGACAGAAAGAAAGAGAAATAAATAAATAAATAAATAAATCTTTAAAAACCAGAAAAAGAAACAAATCAGGACAAGAAAAGATGTGGTATTTGGTGTGAGGACTAATTAAAAGGTCTGAGTAGCTTGTGGGGCTCAGACCACCGCTGACCCACGGGAAGTGGCACTGATACTGTAATGGAATTTTTTTTAAATTTAAAAATCAGCTAATAGACACCATGTCAGAGCGGAATGAGATCACACGGGCCACCATGTAGCTCCCTATTAGCCACACGCATGCTTGACAGCCCACACAAGAGATAACCTGACCCACCCAACTTGACCTCACCCAGCTGCAGGGCCTGCACTGTCTCACCCCAACCAGGCCCTGTGTGCTAACTTATTTCAAGGACTTTTTGCCCAGCAAGGACAGATGACCAAAACATTGCCTAACAGAAATTCGCCACGCTTTCAAGCTCCTGTACTCCTTGCTTACAAAACCTATAGAAGCCCATTGCAAAACCACCAGTGTAATGAAGTTAGTTGACTTCTGACTCCTCAATGCAGAGTGATTTTCCATTTGGTCAGGTACCAGTTCTGTTGCAATACTATGAGTACTTGCCTGGTGTACTGAGCCTGGGAAACCACATCCAGTGAACCCCAAACCCTCTTCAAACTGATGAATTTCCACCCATAGAGAACTCTGTCAAGGTCATGGTGGCGATGATCCAACATGGCATTGGGCCCCAACCTGCCCCTCCCTAACTTCCTTCTTCTTCTGGTCTCAAAAATAAATGTCCCACTTCTTTTTCACTTGCACTAACAACCCACACCTCTGGTCCAAACCAATAAATCTGCTCCCCAGCTTCCTTCTCCAAGACCCCTTGCGATCTCTGGCAGCCCTCCACAGCCGGCAATAAAGGCTTTCCTTTTTCCACTTCTGTCAGTGTCTCTCCAAAGTGCCAGAGCCTTACACAACATGCAGCCTCCCCATGGGCTGTCAGATAGTCAGAAATGCCAGGATGCTGGGGAGCATTATCCTGCTCAGAAGAAAAGAAGAGAGGAACAGGAAGAAGAGGGGAAGAGATGTAGCTTGGGAGACAAATCTGGGTTTTTCCAGAGTGGGATGAGAAGGGTGAATCTGAATTTCCCAAACCAACCTACCACACTCCCAGAGCCTTGATGAATTTTCAGGGTGTGTGAGGAAGAGATGCGGGTAAGGTTTATTAGAGATGTACTGGGGGCTGACGATGCCTCCAGGTACCTTTCTGGGGAATGCTGGGAAATGAAATAAAAGAAGACAAAAGCACGCAGGAGGACAGGCTCACAAGTCTCCATGGTTGACCCATGTCTTCTTAGCAAGAGAGAAGCACAGCGGAGGGGTTGCTCGCTTCTCATGGAACACAACGGCAGTAGATGCAGAACCATTTAATGGAGGGTGAAACGCAGGCAAGTGCTTATGGCACTGAGCTATGACCCAGCCCTGGCTCCATCTTCTAAAGGAAGGAACATCGGATTTTGCTTTTTACAACACCATCAGTTTTTCATAGTGTGAAAGACTGTAATCTCAGCACTCAGGAGGCTGAGACAGGAGAATCACTGAGAGTCTGGGATATATAGTGTGTTCAAGGTCACCCTAAAGTACACAGTGTTGCATGATATGTGTCGATGCTGAAAGAAATGATGAGAAGACCTGATGAATGAAGCTTCAGAGGACTCACTGAGATTTGTCTCCCTCAAAGTGAGCCCAGAGCTTCAGAAGACTCTTCTTTTTATTCAGCATTAAAAAAAAAAAAAAAAAAAAAAACAGCTAAGGAACATATGTTACTACTTTAATAGATACAGCACATTCCAGACATTGAGCTCATGCAAATGCTAACTGATAATGCATCAAGCAGGGGAGGAGGCAACCATTGGGGTCACATAGCGATTAAACAAAGAACAGGGCACCCACGGGATGAGCTGTTATCCACAACCTTGAGCCTCAGCTTTCTGGGACTCCCAAGCGACAGAAGGCAGACCTCCCTGGGCTATGCCCATAATTCACCACTTCTAGGGACACCACCTGGTCTTCAATCTTATCTCTATGTCACAATTCCCCACTTTTATCTATGCTGAAAGTTTTTGAAGCATTAGGGTGAGAACTGCAGATTTTTTTAAATTAATTTATTTGTTTTTGTCTTTTTGAGACAGGGTCTCATTATGCAGTTCAGACTGGCCTTGCTCACTTTTGTAGCCCCAGCTGGCCTTGAACTCTCACCAATCCTCCTGCCTCAGCCTCCCAAGTGCTGGAATTACAGGCGTGTGCCACTGAGCCCAGCCCAAGAACTGCAGATTTTTGGTCTATAGCTTGTTGCTGGGCCTGTCCTCATCACCAGGCTAGGCAGAACATACAAATAGCACAAAAACAGCATACACAAATCACTACTACACTTCCACTAAACCATGAAGTAGCATGAAAAGGATTAAGGCTTTCAGTGCCATTAGAGATGCTTCATAACAGATCAGTTCCAGACAATTCTGACAATTGTTTTATTTATTTTATTTTATTTTTTTATTTTTTTTTTTTTTGGCTTTTTGAGACAGGGTCTCACTGTGCAGTTCAGGCTGGCCTTGAGCTCACTTCACTTTTGTAGCCCAGTCTGGTCTCGAACTCGCACTGATCCTCCTGCCTCAGCCTCCCGAGTGCTGGGATTACAGGCGTGAGCCACCACGCCCGGCTTGACAATTGTTTTACAAGAGTATTATCAATATGTTGCTGAAGAGACAGGATCTCAGCAGTAATATTACCATGGTACAATAAATGTCTTTTAATATTTTCCCATGGGAAATAAGTTTGATTCCATGGAATGGGAGTTACACAGAATGAAGAGGTATTCTAATCACATTTTAAACGAAGTTGGCGTTTTAGATTCATAATTTGATCTCCTAGCATAACAATGGCATGTTCCAAGTCATTTACCTTAGCATTTAACTTGAGCCTATGTGTCTTTGAGAAGTCCATAAATATTCTGAGTCCTTGTGCCACTGCTGCCCCAAATAAACAGTTTGTGTGCCTTGGCTCAATGCTACTCAAGCTGTAGCAGCTGTGGCTGTGACAGCTATTATTCCTAGGATTATGGCTATTACAAATTCAATCATTCTTTTTGTTTTCTTCTTTAACACCTCCAGTAAATGTTGGAACAGTATCATGGAAGGGGAGTCTTGCCACGGGCATTGTAGTTGTACAGGAAGCCAGACTCCGGTCCTTGCCCTGAGAATATAGATGTTATTCCTAGAAAAATTAAGGCTAATACAAGAATTTAGACATGTGTATAGAAAACAAATGTGGCATGTAATGGTATAGTTAGAAGGATTCCAATAATTAGGTCCTACAAGCAATAGGTAAGGGAGTCAAACACATGCCTGAGTAAAATGAGTTGTGTTCCTTTTAAATTTTAGATGTAAATTATGGGAGGATTGATTCCTCCATATGTAGCATCAATACCTTTAAAATTTTTTCCTTGGAGAAGAAAAAGTCCCTTTTCCTCCCTTATCCCCAGTGTTAATATTTACTATAGATAACCAATGGAGCAATGAGCTCCATTCCCAATACAAATAGGCCAGCCTTCTACTCAACCTCATGAAATGGAATGCTGGTTCCTTCTTTTGTTGGCACTGTTGGTTCCCTGGCATCATAAGGACTGGGTAACCAAGAACTTTCATTTACATATATGGGTATAGTAGCATCCCACCAGTGAGCTCCTCTATAGAATAGTGGATTTGGAATGTAAGCCCAATAGCTAAAATTACCTTTAATACTTACAAGAAGTGACAACAAAACCACCATAGTAAGAAACAAGTTGGTATTATTTTTCTCCCAAAATATTTACACTTTTCATTTTTTAGTTTTTATCAAGTTGGCACCCAATATACTTACCTGGCAGGGGAGATACTATGATCACCAAGTTGGCACCCAAATCTTCTCTTCAGTATTTCTTTTGTCCAATGTGTCCAATAACTATCTGCAGCAGAAGATCTGCCTGGCAGTTATTTTCCTTTTTTTTTTTTTTGTGGGGCCAGGGTTCGAACTCACGACCTTGCACTTGCCCAGCAGGCACTTGTGCCTCAGAGCTATCTCCCCAGCCCCTGGCAGTTATTTTCTTTAAAAAATTTTAATGTAAATAGAGCTTTCTGAACAATTAACCTAGGTGTGCACATGTGTACTCCCATGCTATCTCCCCCTTTTTGTTTAATGAGCATTTTAAAAGTTTTTATTAGCTATAAAAATAACATACTTTTACATAGAAATTTAGAAATCAACACCATATTTAACATTGTAGTAAGACAATCCTGATGACATTTTGTGATATGCTTTAAATATTTTTGTTTTGTTTTGTGATAATAACACAGTTAATCACCCTTAAATTAGACATATATCGCAAGTTTTTTTGTAAAAGGCAGAAGTTTGACTTTGAGAAAGTCTTGTCAATTTTTGTTTTACATTTTGAAAGACCTGTAAAAGGAACAGCTGTCCATTGAAAGACACACAAACACATAAACACACAGACACATGAACATCTTTATAAAATTAAGGATGCACTCAATTCTTTGGCCAAATTTATAAGTAGACTAGTCAGATTTTGTTATTTGTTAAGTATTAGAGATTTCTTAAATTGGGGTTTAGTCCCTTTTTGATCTTTTATGGCCACTGGGTATTGTCTCAAATAAATTGGCCAATATTATTACTAGGGACATGAATTGCTGGACCTATGGAAAACACTGAGTACTGTCTGGTTTGCAAGTGGGACCACTGTCTGGGTAACTGACATATCTGCATGAGCATCCATTCAAAGTTTTACAGGCCTCTTTCTTATATTGGCAATTAACATGGGTTCCCTCAAGCTGAGTGGGGAAGACCCATGACCACCTTAATCTGAAACTTCCTCTGACTCCATCATGAACCCTTTTTTATTTTCCTCTCTAGCATCTTTGGACATTGCTGCTTGAAATGTCCCTTCTCTCTGTCTGGATCCAGACTGGCCTTCGTTTCTGCAGGCTGCTAGTGTCACCATTCTCATTTTCCATCTATAATTCCATTCTCTATCCTTTTTGCCATGAAACACCTCCATCAACACTAATTTATTTTGTAAACCCTTTTAACTTCTGTAGTTTGTGTCAGATGTCTGGGGCCCACTGAACAAGATATAACCCTTTGGTTTTAAGGCCCCCTACTGGGAAAATAGACCCTGCCACCCCAGGTTCATAGCAATGTCTGCCACATAGGGTTGAAAATTTCCTCTCTGGCCATTTGGCCCAATATAAACCAAAATGTTTTGACTTTGTTGAATACTAGTCATGGTTCCTATTCCTGAAAATGTGACAGAAACTGGTACCTTAGGTCACTCACAAGGCCTTAGAGGATATAATAGAAACATCAGCACCAGTGTCTGCTAGTCCTTGAAAAATCAGTGCTTCCAAACCCTTCTTTTCTTTTCTCTGGCATGCTGTTGCCTTTTACACAAGGCAGCAATAGTAACTGAGCAATCCTCTGTTTGCTTACTATCTGCAAACCAACAGTATCTTTGGGTATGGGACCAAAAATATCAGTATGAATTTTACATAAGCGGGTTACAAAAACTGATTTTCAATAGCTACAATATCCAAGGCCGTGCTTCCTAGTGTGGCATGAAAGAGATCTGAGACCCTTAGTTTTGGTTGCTGTGGGCCCTGAGGAAAAGGGTCCATTGTCCAGTTTCCCTGCTGTTGTAAAAAAAATCAGCAGGATAATCATGACCTTATTTCTTTTCTTTTTCAATCTTTTTTCATATGTCCCATCTTGCCACAATTGAAACATTTTGTATGTGAAGTTTGTAAAGCAGCAGCCAGTAAATTAGAGCTGAGATGTGGTGCTGCCGCCATGTTCCCCAGTCTCCTTTTCAGCTGGAACCTTTCCTTCCTGAGTCTGAGGAATCAGCTGCAGACTCAGTTCCTCAGAGTCAGAATGCAGGGTCTCCAAAGCCAAGGAAATAAGGTTACACTTAAAGGAATAGGTTCCCCTTGCTGATGTGCTCTACCTAGAGCTTTCATAACCTGTGAAACTCCTTGGTTTCACTTTTACCCTGGCTCCTTCGAGTACTGAAGCAGAATTTCCCATTACTCTGAGCTATTGCCAGTGGTCTCCCCTACTCTGGGTGTACTTTTCCCACATGGTCAGGCCTCTCTTAACTCATCCCTGGTCGTCTTCTGTGCTCTGCATTGCACACCACTTGTATGATATGTGTCAGTGGAAAAAAAAAAAAAAAACCCCGACGAGAAGACCCAGTGAATGTAGCTTTAAAGGACTCACTGAGATTTGTCTCTCTTGGAGTGATCCCAGAGCCTCAGAAGACTCTTCTTTTTATTCAGCATTAAAAAAACAGCTAAGGAATATACGTCACTACTTTAATAGACACAACACATTCCAGACACTGAGCTCACGCAAATGCTAACTGATAGTGCTTCAAGCAAGGGAGGAGGCAACAACTGGGGCCACATAGCTATTAAACAAAGAACAGGGCACCCATGGGATAAGCCGTCATCCACAACTTTGAGCCCCAGCTTTCTGAGACTCCCAAGCAACAGAAGGCAGCCCTCCCTGGGCTCTGTCCACAATTCAAGGACAGGGCACCTGCAGGAGGAGCTGCCACCTGCAACTCCAAACCCCAGCTTTCTGGGACTGCTGAGCAACAGAAGGCAGGCCTCCCTGGGCTCTGTCCATAATTCACCACTTCTAGGGACACCAACTGGTCTTCAATATCATTTCTATGTCACTACAACATAGTAAGACCTGTCTCAAAAAACAGACTGTTATAAGCTAACTTGAGTGACTCTATCTTGTAGTATGCCAGCATTTTAGGAGCTGCTTGTCCTCTGGCTCACCCTGCCCAACCCTAAGCCATGGAATGTGCTAAGCCTTTTAGAGACAGGATAGGACCCCAGGTGTCCCAACACTCAAAAGCCTTTTAGAGACAAGATGCAACCTCAGGTGTCCCAGTGCTTAAACCGAAAATTGACTTAAGCCCTGCCCTAGCTGACACAAGCCCTCCTACCCAAAACGAACTCCACCTTTTCCCTTTGTTTGGTCCACACTCTGTTCTTACCTTTATTTGACTGAAACTTTGTATCTCCCCCTGTTGTAAGCTGACTTCACTGCCTCTTTCTATAACAAACTATGTGATTACTATACTGTAAAATCTTGTCCTCCCTACGAACCGAAACCCTGGTCACAGATGTTCTCCCTAATTGCAGGCATGTCTAGCGTTGAGTGTCCTTCCCAATTACAAGAACAAAAGGCAACTTCCAGGCCCTGCAATATCTCCTCTCCCTTCCTAACCCAGGTGCCTAAATCTTGCAAAGTTCCTCTCTCCAAACAAAGACAACTCCCACAGGAGAGTGTGGCCACTGAGCTCAGCTAATAAAGTGCTCCAAATTTTCTTTTTGATTTTGGTCTTTGTTTCCTTCATGAGGTGCAACATTTGGGGGCTTGACCAGGATCCCTTTAATGGGACTCCCCTAGACTCTTTGGAACCATCGACTAATTCTCTGAGGAAAACTGGACCCGTCTCTTTGCTTCTGATGCCTGCAGGTAACTTGTCTCTTTAATCCTCAATTCTTTGTCTCCTTTGGGTGTGCTCTGCACCATTTGGCCTTCAGGCATTGGTTTTCTTTGGGTGCTTCACCCCATGTGGCCTTCGGGTATTTGCAATTTGTTCTTTTTTGTCTGGGTGCACCATTTGGTTTTTGAATCTGTAGACACTGTTGGACACAGCATTAAGGTGTCTCAGGCTGCCTGGCCCGAGGCATCATTTCAGGTTTTGTCCCTACTACGTCCTGGGGTCTATGACCCCAGAGACTGTAGATTCATCACTTGGATTTTGATTTGGTTTATGTTTATTGTTTGTCTTATTTGTTTGTGGCGTCTTCCCCTGTGTCTCCCTTGCAACTTGTTCCTGGCCATTTTAAAGATTTCAGGAATTGTGCCAAAGGATCTGGAGAACTGGCCTATCAAGGAAAACTTCAGACTCTTTGTGAGCTGGAATGGCCTGCTTTCAGAGTCTCTTGGTTCCCTGAAGGTACTTTTAACCTCAGCAGGTCCGAAAGATCATCCCCCCCCAACTGGGAGCTGCCTGCCCATCCAGGGCAAGTCATTTATATTCAAGTCTGGATCAATCTCATCCAGGGCCTCCTGCTCTGGATCTTCAGTGGGACATTTTGTGACTGTTTTTTATTTATATATGCTGCATTTGAACTAGTTGCTAAATGTACTGGTATTTCCTATTTGACTTTAGACAATAGCACTAGAGAGTAATGTTAACAAGCCTCCTAGCAGACTTTATATAAACTTCTAAAAATGGGACTTTCAAATCTAGTTCAGGCCGGGCGTGGTGGCGCACGCCTGTAATCCCAGCACTCAGGAGGCTGAGGTAGGAGGATCGGTGCGAGTTCAAGACCAGCCTGGGCTACAAAAGTGAGCTCAAAGCCAGCTTGAACTGCATAGCGAGACCCTGTCTCAAAAAGAAAATAATAATAATAATAATAATAATAATAATAAATCTAGTTCAGATTTAGCAAATATACATGGCTGAATGTAAAACATGGGATTCCTTTTGCCAACTAAATGACATCAGGTCAGCCACCATTCTTAAAGACTTGGAGGACAGGTTTCACTGGGACAGGCTGGCTCTGATCCCCCTCTACATGCTAGAGAGAATGTCAGGCCTGCTCTATTTCAGTTTCCTTTCTTTGACCTTATTAATTTCCCACTTCTTGGTGCTTTCCTTTTTATTTTATTTTTATTTATTTATTTATTTATTTATTTTTTGTCTTTTTGAGACAGGGTCTCGCTATGCAGTTGAGGCTGATCCTGAGCTCACTTTTGTAGCCCAGGCTGGTCTCGAACTCGCACCAATCCTCCTGCCTCAGCCTCCCGAGTGCTGGGATTACAGGCGTGCGCCACCACGCCCGGTGGTGCTTTCCTTTTTAGAGGCATGTAAAATTAGGACAGCCGGATCACCTGTTGCACTTTTTTCTCGCTTGTTCTGCTAGTAAAGTAAGAATTCTATCTGAGCTTCTCAGTAGAACTTAATTAGTCACTCCTTTAGGAATTAGGCTAAGACAGTTTATAATAGTTTACATTCTATGGTGGCTTTCAAAGAAATGATTTACATCTGTGGATTACACATCAAGAGTAAAAAGAGATTTTTGTCCGCCTTAAAGTAATGTGTTTTTATAAATATATGAAATGTGAGGGCAGGGGAGATAGCTCAGTAGAATAAGAGCTTTCCTGGCAAGTACAGGGTCCTGAGTTCAATCCCTGGTACTGCACAAAATAAAATTTTTAAAAAATGTGATTACTAGATGATAAATGTAAGTTTTACCTGTGAATTTCAAAGAGTTAATATAGCCTAGTACTGCTAGGTAAGATTGCCCTGGTGGCTGGATAAAGGAACAAGAGGCTTAGAGATTTCTTGCCCTAAGGCCCAGGGCAAGGTTCTTCCAGTCAACTGTCTCTTTTGTCTATCTCCAGAGGTGATCTATTTTACAGCTCAACAGGGGAAGTACTCTGTTTCCAACTCAACCTTTTTAAGCAATGGTTATACTTCCTACTGTAAGGTATTCCTGTCATCAGACCAACTGTACTATGTTCAGATTTTGTTTGTATAAAGAAAGTCATTGTTACCTAGTTTTAAAATATAGATGTGGGCTTTTGGAGAAAGACAGTTCAGATGTCTAAGGCTGCTGCTTCCTGACCTTTGAAGCCTGAGGACAAGATAACCTTAGTCACAGCCTTGCCAACTATTATTAAAAGTAAAGATTCCCTTATTTGCCTTTCTAAAGTGTGGACTTCTAGAACAGCTGTAATCCAGGTCCATACAAGGTTATGTCCATCCTTAGCTGATTTTATGCAAATTTTTCATAAACGAAGTCTTTTAAAAAAAATAAAAAGACAATTTAGAACTTCCAGAGTTTATGTGCCCTTTTCTCTGTGACCTACAACCAATGAAGTCAGCTCTTAAAAAAATCTTTAGATGACCCTGACCAGTACAATGATATAATATTCATCTTAAAACAAGCTTTGACTTCTACAAAAAAGGAAGGCAACATTACAAGCTGATATTGCGTTTGGAGATAAATATTTGTTAATTTTTTTTTCAGAACCTTTATTTGTTTATTCACTCATTTTTATGGCTGGCTCAGCCCACCCCGAGGGCAGGGCTGGCACGCAGCATGTGGTGCCGGGGATCGAACCACGGTCCCTGGAGCTGCCCAAGCTTTCCCAAGCAGGCGCTTTAGACCACTGGGCCATCCCGCCGGGCCCCAATATTTGTTAATTTTAAACAACCAAAAGATAG
>PVJA010026776.1:0-29464 GCA_004027025.1 Myocastor coypus | reverse complement strand
AGAAAGAAAGAAAGAAAGAAAGAAAGAAAGAAAGAAAGAAAGAAAGAAAGAAAAGAAAAGAAAGAGAGAGAGAGAGAGAAAGAAGAAAGAATGTCGTATATATACCACAGTTATCAACCAACAGGTTTATCCTATTCTTTAATCAATAAAGACTAGACTTTGGGAAGCTGAGGCAGGAGGATCGGTGTGAGTTCAAGACCAGCCTGAGCTACAAAAGTGAGCTCAAGGCCAGCCTCAACTGCATAGCAAGACCCTGTCTCAAAAAGACAAAAAAAAAAAGAAAAGAAAAAGACTAGACTGATATCTCTTAACTTTGGTGTTAGAAAATAGAAATCAGTACTCGGGACTGGATCTATAAGCAACCACCCCCTTCTGGGTATACTGCAAGAGGGGAATGATAATATCTATGATGAAGTGATTGGGATTCCGTGAGGCATTTTACGTGGTTGCCTCATAAAGATGATTGGCATTAAATCGTCTCCAAGTTTCATTTCCTCTGATTCACTAATAAATGCAAATTTGCTGTAGTATTTGGAAAGGCAAGACCACAGGAAAGGGAAAACCAAGATGAAAAGAAATTTCTTTGTATTAATAAGTAACAATGGGTTGTTGGCAGACGTAATAGCCAGGAGACAGTGATAGTAATTCAGAGGAGAGAAAATGAGAGTAATGCCACAGAAGGAAGCGTGTCCTTATGAGGAAGCTTCAGGCAGAAGCAATCGCAGATACCATCAATGCTGTCTTCCTTCAGGAGGCATGGGCTTAAGTGGGACCTTGAGCTCCCATGGCTCTGGTTCCACAACCTCCTCCAAGCGGCTACACAGTTTCTCTCATTTTCTACAAAGGTAAGAAGTGCAGCTCACATGAGTCTCTCTCTTATTCCTGCCCACCTCCAAGAGCGCCTTATGAACACCCTTGTGTGTTCCTGTTGTTCATTGATCTTTGCTGACCATGAGAAAAAGGATGAATGCCAGGCCAACTGGCTGAATTTACAGCGGTAAATAGCTGATGCATCTAGAACGTTCTGCATGCCCACAACTGGCTGTGGAGCATGCTAACCATATGTTTCCTGTTACTGAGCATTGTCAAATCACTTGGACACCTGAAACATCTCCGGAAGGAAGAAGTTTCTAGGAGAGCCTAATGTAGGTGGGACAATCACAATCTACACGAGAGTGACCGTGAAAATGACATCAGAAACTCAGTGAGCCAGCACTCAACGCTGCACAGGCAGAGAGGGCCAGGGTGCTGGCTTCAGAAGAACCAAACTGCATGGCTAATACAGGGCACAGTTCTAACATGAAACTGGATCTCAGGAAACTTGGCCCTTTGTCCAAGTCCTGTCCAGCTGGACAGTCCCATGAAGGAATCGCGAAAGAAAAAATTACCCTTCTCATTTACAAACTCCAAGAAAGGCAAAGTAGCATTACCTGGGAGGTGAGGGAAGGTGATGACTGAGGGTTTATTCTCTCTTTCTTTCTTTCTTTCTTTCTTTCTTTCTTTCTTTCTTTCTTTCTGGACCAAGGATTGAACTCAGGTCCATGCATTTGCCAGGCAAGCACTTATTCTGCTGAGCTATCTCCGCAGCCCGTTTTCTTTTTGAATAGGCATGTCATACTGATGTTCTGCACTAGACGAGATTCAGACATATAAACTGATACAGGTAATTTAAGTAGTCCATCACACAATATATATATTTGATTTTACAAAATTCATTTGGAACTTGAGGTATAAATTACTTACCTTATAAATCAGAACTTAAGTCCTGCCTTCCCAACAAGATTTACAAATTCCAACTCTTCAGTTTTAGCTATAGCTCTAACTTATAAATTCTATCTTTCGTATTTTTTTTCTTTTTCCAAGTAAAACTGGGTCACAAAGTCTCTACTGAAAAAGGCAGTAGTTGTTAGGATACATTTACTCTTGTGGAATTAGGGAACTACTGAAAACCAGAAGCTTCATTGGAGGAGGTTAAATTCTCATAAGCTATCCATGAACAATAAAATCTATGTGAGGGCTCCTTGTGAAGGAAAGAGGAAACACAAACATGGGCGCTATGTGGCGACCTGAGCTGATGGAGCTTCTCAAGGAGCTGTTTCTCTGGAGACATCAGCTGGTCCTCGTGGCACCGAGGCGGAGAGGTGAAGCCACTTTGTTTTTCTTTGCTTTGCTGTGTGCTGTTTACCCCACAGTTGATCTTTCCTCAGCAGGGACAGGCCCGGCTCTCAGTCCCCGAAGGCCAGGCCCTGACTGAGGAGGGGGTGACATTTCATGGCCACCACTAATGCCAGCACGATGTAAGCTTGGCGGCACTGATCTGTCACCACACCAGGATGCCCTCGCTTCCTTTCTCCATGTGCACACAGCCATCAGGGACAGAGCTTCTCAGTGAGGACCCACCCCCATGGCCACCGTGTCCCAGGCACCTGTCATAACTCGATGCCACATTCCCCGTCTTCATTCGGTGCACCCAGATCCTTCCAACACACCATGAGTTAGGGTGCTTGGCCAAGGAGTATGGATGCCTAAGTGCGTGTACATATGTGCGTGTGCATGCGTGCATGTGCGTGCATGCACATGTGTGTGTGTGTGTGTGTGTGTGTGTGTGTGTGTTGTCCACCTTTGCTTACCTGATGTTCTGGGAAAGAGGTTTCTCCAATTGGCCCAGCATGGTTCTCGGTGCCAGGAGCCCTCAAGGGCTTAAGCAGAAATACTTGTGGGGACAAGGTGCTAATTCGCCATACTTTATCTAGAAGTTTCTGTGCTGTCCACAGGTTGCCCATGGTAACAGTAGCTATGAAGTTCTAGACAAGTTTCTTTCTGGTCTTTTGTATGCTTTGGGGGCTTTAGCTCCTCTTAAGCACTATATTGACCACACAACACAACAAAAGCTCAGATTTCATGGAAAAGCCGATGCGTCATGATTTCTGCTGAAAGTCTTACAAAAATGAGGGTGGCCTTCTCATATTTGAATATTTATTTATTTGATTATATTTGGAGGGCATGGTAAAATGCTTTTCCTGTCATTCTCAGGGATGAGAGATTATATGTATTTCCATTTTATGAAATTAATCCTATCGCTACGATTTAGAAAATGATGTATGAGCTATGCCTCCACTATTTACATTTTTTTTTTTTTTTTTTTTTGGTGGGACTGGGGTTCAAACTCACGACCTTGCACTTGCCAGGCAGGCACTTGTGCCACGGAACTATCTCCCCAGCCCCTATTTACATTATTTATATTGGGGCAATTAAGTTTTCTTATTGACTCCACTTTCATCAACGTGCTTATTCATAATTTTTCTACCATTGTTTTGGGAAAGTAAATTAGGCAAGGTGAAGCCTCACTGTACATTTTTAGCAGATGTCAGGTTTCCATTGACAGATTTTATCTCCCCTGTAATATTCCGTTAATTAGTTTATCAGTTGCTTTAAGCTTGTTCATCTTTGTTTATCACTGAGCAAACTCCTCTGAATGTGGAAACGACTCCTTTTTAACTCAAGGCGGCTTTATCTTCTTGTAATTCATAAAGTGTCTCTGGTAGCTGTGGGCACCTCATCCTGCTCGTGCATGCAGAAGATTTATAGGATGGAGCAGAGTTCAAATTTGGTGAAATTGCCTAGGTAATTTAATAAAGGTCTCACTTCCAAAAGACTTTCTGAATGAGGACTCCTTGTAAATGATGTCCATTTAACAGCCTCTCAGATATGGGGAGGCTAAAACCCATGAAAAATGTGACAGAAGTCGGTAATTGATTTTGTCCTCTGATGCCTTGCCTCTTGGAACAATGCTGCAGGTGTTCTAAATCGAAAACCCCTTGCTTGCTGGCTCATCGACACACTGGCTGTGGCGAGCTCGTCCGCCTCAGGGGTGGGCCTGTCCCACTTAGTGCCGACTGCCCGTCAGGATGCTGTCAACCTGGGAGCCCTGTATGGTGGCCCTCTTGTCTTCTCTTAACCTCAGGAAGTTTGCTGTCTTGACATGGTCAAGGCAAACGCAAGCAATCGCCATAGTTTTGAGATACATTTAATGCTGTAAGGCAAAAAAGGGACTTGCTCTTGAGTGTGTGTGTCTCATAAAAACCCCAGAAACTAGTCAAGATCTACTACCTCACTCTGTGTGCTCCTTCTGTGGGGAAAACAAAACTTAATGCCATATCTGAAAACCAGGCTGATTCAGAGCGAGTGTGCGGAACATTTGTTTTTCTCTTTTTTCTTTTACCTTCTCCTGTTGGAAGCGTGCCCTGGTTGCCATGTGTCTGATACGTGATTTCACCGTGCTTTGCTCTGTACTTTGCTCAAATTTGTGGGTCCTTTCAGGAAAGTATGTCCACTATCCTAGAGAATGTCATGGAACAATATCGCAAGTAGCAAGTGGTCTCATAGGTATGGAGCCTTCTATCCGTGTCCTAGCTGTCACCATTATCTCCGCATTACAGATAACTGTCCTCCCTCACAACTTCCAACACAGAAAAAGGACCAGCAGCTCCTGTATGTTTTTCAAGGTCTTAAGAATGACTCCTCACCAATGACACTTTTTCTGCTTTTCCACAATGGAAACCCAAAGGAAGTCAGAGTGCAGGCCCTCTCCCGGGGTCCCCAAACCTAACGATGTCCACATTACTGAGCACCACACTTGCCTGAGAATGAAGCTGACTTTTTTTTTTTCTTCGTGCTACAAAACCAGTTTTTCCTTAGCAGCACAGAGAGAATTCGTGCTTTCACGACCTTACCCTAAGCTCATGGCGACCTTAGAATGCCTTTACATAATTCTGGTGCAAAGGCATCCTAGCTTTTGCGTGGTGGACTCAATAACAGTTGTCAGGTTGCCTCTGTGTGCCCCTCCCTCCACAGGCAGTGTGGACCTGTGAAGAGTTAATGTGTAACTTGTCACAAAAGCTAACTGTTGTTTGAGAAATGTCTGTTTAGGTTCTTTGCCTGTTATAATCAGGTTACTTGTTTTGATGCTATTCAAGTTAGGTTATTTATTTATTTATTTATTTATTTATTTATTTATTTATTTATTTATTTATTGTGTTTGGCAAAGGGTCTCACTACACAGCTCTGACTCATAGCGATCCTCCTGTTTTCAGCCTCCCCGCCACTGGGATTACAGGTGTGCATCGCCACACTCAGGCTCCATGGCTGGCTCAGTGCACTCAGGGGTGGAACTAGTGCAGTGTGTGGTGCCAGGGATCAAACCCCAGTCTCTGCCCTTGCCTCAGCAGGTGCTTAGTCCACTGAGCTATCTCACCAGCCCTGCTACTGAGTTTCATTCCTTACATCTATTTAATATTAGTCCCTTGGCAGGTGCAGGTTTTGCCAAGCATTTCTCCCACTCTCTAGGATGTTCGTTCACTTTGTCAATTGTTTCTTCCAGTGCCCAGAGTAGTTTTAGTGTGAGGCCCTCTTTACTAGTCTGTTTTAGCTGCTGTGTTCTGTGCTCCTAGCATCCTGTATCGTGATAGCTGCATTTGCAATACGGAGGACACAGAGAGATCCCCACTAGAAGCAGCTGCTCGGGGAGCTCAGGGCAAGCCCCCCAAAGGCTTCAGTCTCCTCACCATGCCTCATCTTCTCATGCACGAGGCCAGTGAAGCAGATGCAATACAACCCCAGCCAGTCAGGGCAAGATTTGCTCTAGGAGCATTTCAGAGCTGATAGTAGTCTCTCTGACTAAATTGAATTCACAGATGAGGTGCACTTTTATTACACTGAATTTCTGTTGCTCTTTTACTAACTGTACTTGTTTAAGTGACCTGTGTATTTACTAGGGCTACACATATTGGATACTGTAAATAGATCCAAGGTTTATTTATTCACTATTTTCAGCATGAGCAAGCGTTAGCTAAGTGCTTGTTAACTGGTTCAGCTGAGGAAGAAGGAAAGAAACGACACAAGCATGCCATGGATGGGCTCAAGGAAGCCCTGTAAGTCATATTAAACTAATAGTGTTGTTAATATCAACAAACATAACAAAGTACTGGAACTACAAGCAATCTCAAGATGAAAACTAAAGACCAGAGAAATGAACTGATTTTTCTCTAGGTTAAAAAAAGTCTAAGAAATGGAAAAGCCATACACTGACCCAAATCTGTTGTCCTGCAGAGCTGGCGTATCTGCGACGACACAGTCCCAGAGGAGGCGTCTTTACACTGCTCTCTCTCTCTCCCTCTTCCTTGCTCCTGTCTTCCCCCACTCCCTTCTTCCCTTCCCCCTCCTTTTCTTCCTTTCTTCTTTTCGACCTGCCTCTGTTCCTCTCCCTCCCTCCCTCCCTGCCATTTTCTTCTTCCCTTCTTTCTTTACTTTGGGTAGTCATTCATATACTCCTCGTGCCCCACATTCGCTGGAACCTTCTGCACAGAAACCACCTGTCGGTTCTTCGAGTCTCCCTTCGAGTCTGAGTCCTTACTCTTTTCTTTTGTACCAGGAATCGAACTCAGGACCTTATGCTTACCAGACAAGCACCACGCCACTGAGCTCTTCTGTGCGAACAACCTCTTTCCAAGCCTCTTCTCTTGCCAGCCACCATCACATGACCTTGCTTTTCACTCTCACCAAATGCCTGGATGCTCAGAATCGCCAGTGCCAGAAAGCCAGATGGGGCAAATCTAAGATGCTGCTTAAAATGAAAACAAGCCCATGTTCCGAGTCCGCAGAGGAAAGGCCAGGCTTCTTGTTCTGAGGAAGAAACTTTTTTGTTAAATGCTCCTCCGTGACAGAGAAAGCCAACGGAGTTAAGGTTGCCCCACCTTTCTCGCTGGGTTCTTGGTTTCAGAGAGAAGTTGCTGTATGTTGTTGTGTCTTCTGATACGCAAGGATAGCCCGAGGGCATTGTAGCTCCATCTGCGGGGACGTGTGGCCTGGGGAAGGGGTGGTCCAGACTGCAGACTTCAGGCCACTCTGACGTGATGCCTCAGAGATGCAACTTTTGAGAGCCACCTCCCACCTCTGAGTTTATAGTTGGTTCTTGTCTAATTTCTCTCCCTATTTGTCCTCGCTGAAATGCTTAACATTACGGACCCTCCCTATCTGTTCTGTTTTCCTTTGCAAAGCATTTTCATGTGGAAGACAGCACAGACACAGAAAAGCAACGAACCAGATAAGAGCTTGATGAGCCATAACAAATGGCCGATCACAAGGCAAACACCCTATGACTCCAACCCAGGTTAGGAGGCAAACTATTTCCGGGGTCTCGGGGTTCCCTCCAGTTGGGGAGATCGATGGGCTGCTGGTTTGGATCCTGTGTGATTTCACAGGCAGGGACAACGTGGCAGGACAGAGCCAAACTTATTTTAGCTCTGCTTTCAGTCCGTTGCTTCTGTACAGAGATGTAAGTGGTCTTCTAATGTGTGACTCTCTGAATGTGCCTTTTATGGGGATCTGAGCACTGAGGTTAATGGTAACAGTGGAGATCTCATCTCTCTAGCCCACACAGTTGCATCCCCAGGGCGAGGCATGAGGTGTGATGTTATGGGTACTTGAGATATGACTTGATCACATCCTGGAAATAATTTCCTAGCCTTAAATTACTTATTTATGATCGCGATATTTACTGGTGAGCTCTCACCTGCGCTTGGCCCAGCTCTGACTGTGAGGAGACTGGCAGCCATGGGACATGGCCTCTGCCTCCAGGGCTTCATGCTTCCTGGCTCAACAGGTGCAGGGCAAAGCATCACAGGGAAGCGGGAAGGTGCAGGAGCACCATGCACACCACGGGGGATGCTCGCGGTCAGAGTGTGTGCCCGCTGAGGCTGGGAAGCCGAGCAGCTGGCATTGACGTTTTGACTGAGAAAGACAAACAAGAGCATGTGAAGCTGAGCAGGACAACTGTATGCAGTAAAGGCAAATCAGAGATGTGTCAGATGCAAAGATACAGGGCCACCTCATGGATCCGGGAAGCTGCGTGCTGCTGACACCCTGGAGCGGGGAGGCCGAGGCCTTAGGCAGGCAGGCAAAGCACAGGCAACCTGCCCTGGGCCTTACTCAGCCTCCCAGAGAACTTGCTTTGCATCACAGTGCCTAAAATGGAGGGCTTGCAAGAGCAGGAGTGACATAGACTTTTCAGAAAAATGACACATAGCGCCATGGCCAATGAAACATAGAGATGCCCACCGAAAGGAGTTGTCTAGATATTTATCGCTTTTATTTGTGAGCTGAGTAAACCCTGAGGGTGAGAAAGAAAGCATGGAGTCTGGAAGGGCACAAAGCAGAGAAGCAGCCAATTTGGGGACTTATTGGACCAGAAGAGGATGGAGGAGGAGAACTTAGGGACGGATCTGGAAACCTCCAGCCAAATTCAGAGCCCGAAATTGCCCCCTTTTCCCTTATTCCTGCATTGTTTGGCTACACAAAAGAACGCTCTGTCAGGTCCACGGGAGATTGCTTTTTCAGTGCAAGTGTGAATTTTAGGTAAAATGAATACTGTTCATTCATGTGCAGAGCTTGGCACTGAGATGGTCTGTGTCAAAGCCAAAGCCGCGGCCTTCCAGGGAGCTTCCGGCCTCCGCCCTGACAGCGCTTCCGGTGCGCTCCTGCTACATCGCCATCTCAGGCTGCGAATCTGACACGCTCAGTGGCCACTCTTGCATCTTGCAGGGATATAGCTAGGCTGCAGGTCAGTGCCAGGAGAATCACGGAGGACTGAATATGCCCGCATTCCTCTCTTCAAGGCAGGGCCGCGTAAGAGGAATGGGGCTGTGCCCCGGAAGGCTGGGGCCTGACTGAGTTTAAGGCAAAGCGCAGAGCTTTAAGAGGGTGTGTGTGTGTGGGGGGGGGCTATTTATGTGCCGAAACAGCCTAGGGAGAGCTCATCTTGGCAGGGCTCCCTGGTCAGTGGGGGACCTTTAATGTTGACAAAGGGGAGTTTCTGTGCTTGCCTGCCCAAGTCAGTCAGGTGGACATGTGCTGTGGCTTTGGGTTCTGCAGGAAGCCAAGGGGGAGAGAATTTGGGGCAGGGTGCCTGGGAAACTGTGAGTCCTGACCTATCGGGGTGCAGAACTGTGCTGTCATCACGATGAGCTTCTATGGCCTCATCCATCCAATGGGCAGAGCTGCCACAGAGGGGATTTGTGGAGCTCTCACGAGGGTTGGGAGAAAACCTCCCCTGCAGGCAGTGCACATCATCCTGGCACCAAGCAAGTGCCCAGTGACGGGCAGTGTCGGCCCACCTCCTGCTCCTAAGGAGACTGTCAGGCATGAACACTCCCACTTCATGTATCTGGTGGCTAAGAAACCAAGGTTTCTTCCTTAAAGACTACAAAAAGGAGGCAGTGACAGAATAAGATTTGAATAAATGCAGACATCAAACCTGTGTTGCAGAGAATTGCACATCTCAGAGTGAAGGGTTACAACTACTTGTGGCAAGGTGAAGATAATGACGTATTTCCTATATTGGCAAGAAACCCTCATGCTGCTAAAGAGGAATCATACCACGCCATATAAGGATACAGAGGTTGTGGTTGGCGGATCCGGGAATACCGGAAGTGGTCAAGGGGGAGAGGCCTGCGGCTGGGCACCTTAACATTCTGATGGGCTTATTCATTACGGAATCATTAAAATAGGGCACTAATCACATCCATAAACTTGTTCGTTACTTATTTCTTTGCGGTGAAATTTTTCAAAATTCTCTTTTAGAAATTTTGAAATATTTAATATTTTCATTTCTTCTTCTTATTATTATTTTAGTATTTTCTTAATCATAGTCACTGTAGTGTAACAGAACTCCAGAAGCGATTCCTCCTCACTCACTGGAAACCCTGCCGGATGCCTCTCCTCAGCTCCTTTCCACCCTGCCCTCCATACCCTCTGGTAAACACTCTGTCTCTCCATCCAGGTCAGTGACTGAGATGAATCTATGATATTTGAGGGAGAAACACAAGTAGGGGAGAGGTTGATCAAGATTAGATGGCATTTGATGGATAGATTGATGGAAGGCAAGACTGGCGTCGTGTAGACTCATTAGAATTGATTCCAAGGAATCTCACTGTATGATCTTACCTACATGGGGGTGCCTGGGACTGGAATACTTGGGGAAATGGAGGCAAGTAGAAGGGTTTGGGGGTTACTTGACACAGACAGAACCAGCCCTCCCTCCATTCTTGTCAGTTATAAAGAAAAAAGACAGAAGGATTGATTTGCACTGCCCAGCTTGACTAACTAGTTGGTGTTGCAGTTCCAAGGTAACAAAGGAGCTGTGCGGCAGGCCTGATGTATTCTGATAACATTCACATGATTACTGAACATCCCGGGGGAGTCTATAAATCAGGTGCGTGTATGTGACCCTGACGATTTGTGCATTCCATAAATGAGGAGATGCACGGTGCGAGTGTACACAAGGTCTGTGTGGCTCTTGCCAGAGCCCTACCCGGTATGCTGGGAGGAGGAAGTTCAAGGGAGCACGAACAGATGTGTGGAAGGCCGGGGACAGTCGGCTTGGGGCCGTCGGGTGCGTGGGAGACAGGAGAGGCAGAGACAAAGGAGAGTGGTGCTCTGTTGGTGGCTGGGTCTCACCTGCCCTTCCCCCTGCCGAGACAAAGCACCCGCATCCACAGCTCCGTGTTTGTGGGGCACCAGCCCACTCCGCTAGCTCCAAAGCAGAGCCTTGCGAGGCAGGGGCATCACAGGGGAGGAGCAGCTTGTGGCACGTAATCAGGGGAGAGCACCTTAGCGCCTCTGTCCATTCATTGCGCGCAGACTCCGGGGCTGGGCTGCGTCACGCACACCCTTACTCCTGGCCACACCATGGCAAAGAGGCCAGGGCACCGGTGCTGGTGATCCCAGCACCACACACGCCAGCTCCAGCCGCTGCTGTCCAGCCCCACCCGATGACCGCGCTAGGCTCGGGGCGGCTAGACACAGACCGCAAAGGACTAGCAGTGCAGGAGTGGGGAGAGAACGTGCGTGGGCGGAAGCGCCCCCACACCCTTCTCGTCTCCCTGGGTTTCCCCTCTTTCTAGCAGGGAAAGAGAAAGTGTTTTTGGCATGGTGACGGAGGGTGTTTGAATGAAGAAAGGCCCAGGAGGACGTGTGCTGCCTTCTATATTGGGTTTTCCTTCCTGTGTTTTACTTGAGTACTTAGTGAAATTATATGTGTGTATATGCATAAGTTTACATACAAACTAATACATAAGTTTACATACATATGTGTGATGTGTAAGGGTCTGTGGACACACACACAATGTCATAGTGCTGTAAAGCTTACACAGGAAAGCAGGGCGTCTCGCGCCCTACTCTAGTCTCTAGCTCTCTCTCCTTTCCTGTTTGTCGCTCCGACCCTGCCGCCATACTTTGTACCTGTTTAAGTATTTTTCAGTACTGACTATTGCCATTCTAAATCGGACCAATATGATATTAAAGCCTTTCTTGACATCACCAATTCATTTCATCAACTGATTTCTTCCACTGCAAAATTAGCTAAGCTTCTATAATTCCATTACCCACTCTAATTTGCAGTAAACACAGTTTTCAGCACATTGTTTGTTAAACTGAATATAACCTGGCAATCTTTCCAGTTCAATTAATTTTAGCCTTTCTTGAATCTCTGCAGACATAATGTGTGCTGTCCCCTCTCCTCTCTGACCAACAATTATTAAATACAAAAACCAGTCAACGTTTCTTACTTGACAGCACGTAGGTCCCCCATTGTCAAGCCAAATATTTGTGCTTTGATTTTTCCTTTACCCTGCTGAATGGACTTCCACGCCGAATAGGCCAGCTACCTAGACGCTGCTCCAGGCTCTGTCCTGCATGGCTCTCCCCTCACCATCACCAGTCAGGACTGCGCCTGATTCTCCTTGGCTCCTGCGCAGTGGGAGGATGGGCACTTGTGTGCAGCGTGCACAGGACCCTGGCGGTCATGGCCTGGCCCTGAAATCTCGGTTCCCCGGGGGCCCCTCTGGCTGAAGCCTGAGTTCAAGCCTTTACTGCAGAAGGAGACCCTGTCTCAGAGCTCACAGCCAAGCAAGACAATGAGGGCTCCAGGCCGGACCTTGCAGGGTCCTACCCTACTGTGCGCTGGCTCCGCGCCCACGGCTAGCTCTGTGACTGCAGCTTCCTCATCCGCAGAGCCCAAGGCAGCCTAATGCACAGTGGTGCTGGACTGAACACTGCTCTGTGCAGGGCTTGGTGGCCTGGCACGCACGGGGAGCATGGTGACAGTGGCTCCCTCCCTTATAGCATTTTATAGCACATTTACTCGCCGTGTTTCCTTTTAGTGAAAGGGGGATCGTGGTTCCCCATGCCTCTAGCATCCCTGGACCCTTCGTCCTTTGGTGGCTCACTCTGCTGAATAGCTTGAATGCCTCACCACTCTAATCTGGACCACTGCTGTGGCAGGCCACATCCCAGCCACTCGGCCACCAAGGGTCCTTCTGGTGCCGTGGCTGCTCAGCCCTATGCCTGTGCTTTGCTGCCTGGTTGGCTTCTCTTTCCAAAAGACACTGGGAGGCTCCTGTTGTCCCACAGTCTTGTCGGAATCTTCTGCTCTCCGATGGCCGCTCACTCTCCACTGTCTCTGGCTTAGTCGCTCTCTTTGTTTATTTTATCAGATTTCCAGAACTCTTGAATTTATCCCATTACTCATATATATTTTCCTTTAATATTTGTAACATTCTATCATGCCAGTGCTAGTAATTTCCATTTGAAATGTGGAATAACTAAAGCACATGGACATCTAATGTATTTCACCCAGAAGCCACCACGAGAGACTCACTGACGCTCTGTGTTTCCGGACATCCAAGTCTTTGTCACCAATGACAGCAGTGACTTCCTTGGCTCAGAGGGAAGGGGGAGCTGTAAAGCTTAGTGGGGTCAAAGGAGCACAGAGGGGCTCTGGCGGGGATGAACCCTGTGAGCGTGACTACCTCACTGCAGAAACACATCTGGAAGATAGAATCGTAGCTGGGCCACAAACTGGAGAATAAGGAATAGAGACACATCGGGAAAACACAGGAGCAATTCATTGCAAACACTTGTTCTCATGATGAAAACAAGTGCATAAATTTCAGATGTGATTGTATATTTTTTCGAGAACAAAGCTGTATCAAAGTATCCTTGTCCCAAATAGACTGACAAAGTGAGACTCGCTGGTGGGGGTCCACAAGCCTCCACCACGTGGGGATGGCAGCTGCCGCCAGCAGTGCCTACACAGAGCGGCTTCAGATTGCCGAGCCAAGCCCCCAGTGCATGCTCCGCACACAGCCCCTCAGGTGATGAGTGCATGGATCTGTGTGTGCAGGCAGGGAAAGCCACGCCAGCGCAGGTGGTCGCTGCTTCGCACAAAGGCAGCTTCATCACAACTAAGGGATTGCAGGTCTGCGAATAGAACATGCACTTGAGCAAGAAACAGATTTTTCTGTGCACATCTACATCACATATTGTGTGTGCACACTTTATACAATTGTATAGTCATGTTCTGATTCTCTCTAATAATCAAGAGCTTTATGTGTACATTCCCATGATTTAGATGCATGTGTTACCCACATATCTATGTCTCCACAGCCTGTGCTTTTCTGTGTGCCTGTCGTCTGACCTGTGTCCATGTACACATACACATACACATACGTAACACTTATGTTCATGCACACACACACAATACTTATGTTTGTGCACATACATATACACATATGGATGCATACACATATACATGTATACACACATGCATGCACACATAACACACTGGACCTGCCTACATGCATATAGACACATGCACATGTGTGCACATATTACCACATGTGTACACACATGTGTATATGTGTATTCAGGAATTCACATGCATGCAAAGACACAGGCGATGAACCACACATGTATACACATATATTTGCACACACATGCACACACACATACACACGTGCACACATACAGGTACGCTTACACTCAAATACACACATATACATGCATATGCATGCACACGTGTGTACACACATGCACACACATGTACACCATGCATATGCACATGCTGCACACATGCATAGAGAGGAGCATGCACATACACATGCATATACACAAATCTATCAGTAAAATGTAACCGAAAGGATACTGACTCTAGAATCAAATGTGTTTAGAATCCAAGTCCAGCTCTCAGTCACTCTAATAGGTCGCTGACTGCAACACCTCAAACTCCAGTTTCCTTCTTTGCAAGCATAGGATAAGGAGTGCCTACCTCAGGGGTCACCGCTGTGGAAAGGACATTACAGTTTGCTTGAAGCTCTTAGCAAACGGCTCAGTGCACACTGCACAGCCAACAAATGTTGACTGTTATCAAGGTGATATAATTATACCATGTCTATTATATTAAGGGTATGTGTCATGTATACTTTTAAAATACTTTACATGCTTATATACATACATGAACATGATCTATTAAGAATCTGTCTACTTATACTTCTTTTTTTTTCTTTTTGTGGTTTCAGGGATCAAACTCAAGACGTTATGCTTGTCAGGCAAGCATTTATCCCACTGAGCCGTCTCCGCGGCCCTACTTGTACTTCTATGCATACCATTGCAATAGTACATATAAACAGTTTAAGTCAGATACATTTAACAAACATTAACTAGCAAATATTTTGAACAAGCTTCACCCTATAGGTTATTTCTTGAGATATTAAACTACATGAATTCTATACCACATATTTACATGTATTTTTGCTGTTTTTAGAGAGAAAAATGCACAAGAAATTTTTAAATTTTATGTGAAAAAGCAATAACATGGCTATGGAGGAAGCATAAGAGAATCCCTAACTTTTGCCCTGGAGGACCAAGGAAAGGATTCACGGGTCACAGAAAAGCGAATGGCCTTCAAGGATGAAGAAAAGCTCGTTAGGGATGGAGGCATAGCAAGGGGCAGGGCGGCTCAAAGGCAATCGGCGGAGACAAATTTGAAAGAGAAGATTAGTTAAGTCTGTGAGTAGCTTTTCCTGTCACTGTTCAAACTTCGAACTACTGTGTCCTGTAGTGATGGAGAGCTGACCAGGGCTTCTGATGCAGAGCACAACCTACATAGGTCTAGGCACTAGGAGACTGGTCGGTCCAAAAGGCAGGAAGGGAAGGTCCTATAGCATGCCATTCGAGTGACAGAAACAATGTGTTTGCGCAGTCATTTACACTACAAAACATATTCTCTTTGGGAATTGCTTCTCAGGCACCCCTGTGTGGTTTGCCCGTTGCCCCTTTGGGTGCAGCTCCGAAACCTTAGTCTGGTGCTTTCCCGAGGGGTGGGGCAAAGTGAACCCACTCTACTCAAAAGGTGAATGAATGAGTGGTTTCTCTCATCAAAGAGACAGAAATGCAGATTTAGGGAGCCGAGTCCCTTCATCAGCTATCTATTACATTATACAAGGGATGAATGCAAAATACAGTGAGTGCTTCAATTCAAAGCACTTTATTTCTGTAAGAGACGCACTTCTATGAATCCTCAAAGTGCTCTGCCTGCATTAGGACACGCCGAGCACACCGTGTTTTCTTTTTTTAATTTTGTCTTTTTGAAACAGAGTGTCACTATGCAGTTTCAGGCTGGGCATGAACTCACTTTGTAACCCAGGCTGGCCTCAGACTTGCAGTGATCCTCCCGCCTCAGCCTCCTGAGTGCGTGGACTACACACAGTCACCCTCTGAAACACTTGTAGAGGTCATCTTTGTAGAGCACCTTTGGCTGCACTGCTGTGTCTGCCCAGGTTCTGAATTCATTCAAACTGTTTCCCTCTCATTGTCCCTTTGCTTTGGGAGGGAGCCAGCAGCCCCATGGGGCCAGGGCTGGTGGCGCCACCATGCATGAAGACACACTAGTACAGTGTAATAAGCTGGCATTTCTGGTGGGGGGACTCAGGGCACTCTTTCACATTTCTGATAACATGTCATAAGAACACTAGAAAAAGGAGTTCCAGGATTAATCCAGACAGTGGCACGACCAATAGGCTAAGTGGATTCAACCTGAGGAGAAGCAGGCAAGGGATTTAGCCCAGAAGTGGGGTCCTGAGTTTGGTTCCTGGGGAACCCCCTTAAGCAAACCTCCCACAGAGTCATTTGAGGAGAGCTGCTCTGAGGAGATTAATGGTGCTTTCTTTGACGACTGGATTTCTACATCAGCAATCTCTTTGGGCTCACATTGTACCACGAATCTCCTAGGACATGTTGTGAATGTAAGTATGTTCCTGATGCTTAAGGTGCTCCTTAGAAAGACCAAAGCTGGTTGCTTAAGGCACAAGCTGGGCTTTGCTGTGGTTGCAGGCGTAAAGGACACCGCGTACAGGCAGTCGTTAGCGTATTTCTCTTACAAATGTATTTGCCATTGTACTTGTTGCACTCATAGTAAGTGCTCCTAACACCTGGTGAGGGTGGGGCAGGGTCAGTAACGCTGAATTTCCTGACAGCAAGTGAATAGCTGTAATCTCAGGCGAGCTGCCCCTGAACCGACCTTCTCACCAAGTTATTTGCTGAAATAAGAACGGTTAGACTCAGCAAAATAAATAATACAGCGTCTTTCAATTTCAGGTGAACGCCCCGCCCTTTTCCTAATGCCTCCCAGAGATTCCAGGACCTTTCCCCCCGATTCTGAACTCCTCCTTCCAGGCTGGCTCTCAGGCCTGTCCTAACGCTGTCCTCCTGCGCTGACACGTGGGGCGTGTCTGATGTTTCCTGTACTCTCTTCTGCTCTCCTGCGCCCTGATTAATCGGCTTAAATCGTCTTGAGAAATGTCCCTCAATATCCTTGCCACCAGGCAAAAATGATCATGGCGCCAAATGGCAGCTTCTGGGAGGATTTAATGTGTGGATTTCTTATGCACGGAGAGTGATTCCTGGAGTAGTAGCTTCAGTTATGTGGAATTTGCAGTGTAAAAAGGTTGCATATTGGTGAGCTTAGTAGTAAGCACAGTGGCACTGTCACTGACCTCAGTACCACTGCCCTGTTACTCTCCACCAGGACCCGAGTCGCAGTACGGCTCCAGTCACGTGACAGCATCCTGGCCCTCGGAGACAATGCCCTCTGTATCCACGCTGTCCAGCCCAGCTTGGCTCCTGACACGTGGCTGACTCCAAAGCTCATGTGCTGCCTCCTCACCAAAAGGCACTTTTATTTTTGTCTTTTAAAGACTACAAAGTAGTAAGAGAAAAAAAGAGAAGCGATCCAAAATTTCACCAACAGAAGTAGCAGGAATTCAGCAATGGCTGCTGTGCTGCATGATGCTGGCTGCAGATTCATTGCCAAGTAGAAATGTGCAAGATTGGCTTAAAGAAAAAGACAAAATGGAACAATAACAAAAAAGTTTCAAGAAATAAAAAAAAGCCAAAAAAAAAAAAAAAAGCATTAACTGCTCCTTTCAAAAGACCAGCAGAAATCCATAGTATAATTATCCAAAAGTCATCAAAATAATCCTTCTAGGACTCAAGCCGCCACTCACACATCGAAGATTTTATTCCTGAGATCATGCTGTACAATGAAGAAAAGCAAAAGAAACAAGAAACCTCCGGTAGCGCTTCTATCCTTGCTGTAAAACACGCGAGAGCATCATCTCACAGAGAGGCGGGGCCCATTTGGCCTCCAAGTTCTGAGGTTTCGGATCACCGCAGCTTGGCCCTGCTGTTTGGGCCTGCGGGGGGCAGCATGGCATGGTGGGGACTGCCGAGAGTCCCTTAGCACAGTCACTAAGCCGTCGGCGAGATGCTGAAGGAGTGAGCGAGGTCACCGTTGCTGGCAGTCTGGAGATCTCGATGCGCATCGGATGCCACGCGCTCCGAATCTCGTCTCTGGACTCGCGGAACTCAGTCTGGTGGCATAAGCAAGCTGGCAGGGGTCCTGCAGGGATCACCCCGGAGCCGGCAGCCTGGACACGTACATGGGGGAGGCAACAGGTCCGAGGGACCACAGGGCTGCGAGGCCGCCGAGAGATGGACCCCATGGGACAAGAGGAGCTCCAAGGACGAAATGGAAAAAGCTGCCAACGGGCTGCAGCGGAGGAGCAGTAGGCCACATCCTAGGGAAGAGGGAACATCTGAAGTGGGAGAGGAGGGAGGAGGGGCTGCCGGGGTGGGCGGGAGCTGGACCCTCTTGCCTCTGCGACAAGCAGGTGAGGATTGATTAAACAGCAATGGAAGACTCAGATGGAAATGTCTCCCGTCGACCCAATCTTTCAGAGCTAATGGAACAGAAAAACAAACTCCACTTGCCTAACTGCTGCGTGTCTTTCAAAAGGCACCCCAGTATTGCGTGCGTGCACCCCCGTATGAGAAAACCCTGCATGCTCAGGATTTGGTAGTATGGCTGCAAAGTCTTGTTACAAATGTAACAGAGAGCAGGGGCAGCCTCGTCCTGACAGCACCGGGGCTCTCAGAAGCCCTTAGGGCCTAAGACCTGCCCTGAGGCCTTCACACCCCGCAGGGCCCACAGAGTCCCCGGGAGAGGACCAGAGCCAGGCCTCAGGTGCTGCGTTCACAGCTGCTTTGCTGACTCTTGTCTCCAGAAGACGGCCTCGTGGAGGCCTCCAGGGGCTGTCAGGAGATTTTTCTCCGCGCAATCCACGTTTCTCTTAGTGAGAGGGGCTCCGGGCCAGCCGACTGCTGGGAATGCCCCTTTGGGATCTCCAGGGTGATAACTTAAATGAAACAGAAGTGGAGAGAAGGAAAAGGGCGCAGGCTCAGAGATATTTTGTGAGGAAGGATTCTCCCGGCTGCTTTGCAGGATGGCACGGAGGGGGTCAGCACTACCATTAAGCTGGCAACTACACACTCCTGCTCAATATTTTCTTTACTCTCCTTAGCTTTCTTTTCTTTTCTTTTCTTTTTTTTTTTTTTTTTTTCAACAATGAGGGTGGTAAATTCCCCAATTCCCCTGACACACCTAACCTTGCAAAAAGACAGGTTGTAGGTCACTGATGGCATGGAAGGGAAATATTGCTTTCTTTATTCTTTTTTAGAAATATGTTTATGACTGCATAAGAGTAACAAATTGCTTTTATTTTTATTTTTTGTAAAATGTATTTGGTTGTTGCAGGATCTCACTGTGCAGCCTGGACTCAGGGTGACACTTGTTTTCAGCCTCCTCAGTCTGGCAGTACAGGCCTGTGGCACTACGCCCGGACTCCAGCTGGCTCAGCCCACACTGGGGTTGGGGCTGGCACGGCATGTGGTGTCAGGGACCAAAATGCATTTCCTCAGCTTGCCCAAGCTTGCCTAAGCAGGCACTTTAGAATGGATTAAAGTAAAGGATCCTGAAATTTGTGTCGTGGTCTTTTTATTACTTAACATGTAAGTCTTTTGCCCTGAGTCCCATTTCCTCATGTAAACCTGTTAGTTCTGAATTAGGAAACGTGGACAGCTGGCTAGTGAGTCCGGCCTGTCACTCGGTCCACGCAGAGCTGCCCTCTCACTGTCCGGATGCCACCTGCGTGACAAAGCCATCCTCTTCCTCACCACCTCCTAGCCCTTCTCTAGGCGCAGGTCAGAGCTGTAAGGTAGGGCACAAGTCAGAAAATACGCAGGATGAGAAGCAAGACCATGCCTCTTCCCGGTCTTAGGGCTCTCGTTTAGACAGGAAAATAGCTGTAAGCATACATCGAACACAAGCACAGGACTGAAAATGCTGGTATTCTATTAGAGGAGTTTTCAAAGGTGGGAGAAGAGAGCAGGGAAGTTAATTTCACCTGAAGGAAACTGGATTTTATTGGAAGGAGTTTTTCACTTTTACCCTTAAAATATTATAAATGCGTTAGACCAGTAGGAAACATAGCTAGGAGGTTGACAGGGCCACAGCAAATTATCTGCAATCCCAAGTCCCCCAGCCCTTTCAAATTAAAAGATGTCTTTATAGATCAAATGATAGCAGATCCCAATGTAGACTGATATGGTAGAGGCTTTATTAATTCTACCTGCTAAATATTTATATGTTATGCTAGAAAATATTAGTCTACTTAGATTAAAAAGATTTTGTCTCAGGCATTACCAAGAATATTTTATAACATGAAATTGTGTTGGTTTGCTTCTATGCAAAGCTCCTTCCTCACCTCATGAACTCTGCCATGCTTTTTTTTCTTCAGTACTGGTGTTTAAACTTGGATTATTGTGCTTGCCAGGTAGGCGCCTACCACTGTCTCCCTGCCCCCCATACACTATTGATACATCTTAGATAATGAATTAAGCATAGCTCTTTATTATAGACAGAATGAATAATACAAAAATGGGAGCTGGGGTTTACAGTGCATACCTGTATTCTCAGCACTCTAACAGCCAAAGGAAGGAGGATGACAATTTCAAACCTAGCCAGGCAATTTAGAACTTTCTGAAGACTTGTCTGAAAAAAGAAAGAAGGAAAGAAAGAAAGAAAGAAAGAAAGAAAGAAAGAAAGAAAGAAAGAAAGAAAGACAAAGGGAGGGAGAAGTCATGACTGGATAGCTAGCTAGACAGGATCTAGAGCTCAGTGCACAGACAGCAGGTTCATTCCACAATGCTGAGGAAACAACTCACACTTTTAAAAAATGTGAGTTTAGAGAACAGATTTAGAGAATGTTATATAGCCCAACATTGCTAGAAATTTCAGGGAGAAGCAAAATAAGACAGCAAGGATCATTACAGGATTTCATTCATCCAGTGAAAAATACTTAGCGAGAATCAACTGTATTTTCAGTAGCATTCTGGATATGCAGCATGCACATCTAGTCCCACCAAGCTGTTATTATTAATGTTTTGATGTATTTAGTACAGGGTCTACAGGGTCTCACTTCATAGACCCAACTCATAGTGATTCTCATGTCTTCAGCCTCCCAAGTGCCGGGACTATGGGCACATGCCACACACCCAGTCTCAATCCGAGTCTCACTGTGCCCCAGATGTGGGGCCAGCATGGCACACAGGGGACTGAGCCCTGACCACTTCTCTCTGCCTAAGCAGGGGCTTTGGTCCTCTGATCTATCTGGTTGCCCCACACCAAGCTGCTATCACTGGATAACAATTCCCTTCTTTTCTATTTCTGGAGTGGTGGGAATTGCCCTGGGTGGAGCTGGTAGTCCCCAAGTGGAGGTGAGGTGGAGGCCCAGGCAGCCTGCGCACATGGCAGGCTGCGGACTCAGGCCGGCCAACGCGAGTGGACGCGCTCGCCCGTGTGTATGGTCACACTTGGAATGCAATGAAGAGCTTCCCTCAGGGGATCTGATCGCCGGCTCACGGAGGCTGTTCACAGGTTCCATTGCATTGATGACTATAATTCACTGTCAACAAAGAGAAGCTTTCACTGCGATGTTTATGCAACTCTTCCACGTAGACAGGGCCTGTTGGAATGGCGCATAAGCCTGTCCTCCCACAAGGTGCCCGAGGAGATGACTTTCTAAGAGGAAAACCAGAAGGGTAAAATTCTCCTGCACAGAGATATAAATATATCTTTGCTCCTTCTTCCTAGTTTGTCCTCTTCCTTGTCCCAGGCTTCCTTCCCATTCAATGAGTTCTTTCTCATTCACAGCATCTATTGTACCTTTCGAATTTTATTTGCTCTTCAGGTTCTTAAGCTAGCAAGAAAACACAATGTTTGCACATGTGAGTATGATTTATTTCACTTATCAGCACAGTCTCTAGTCATATCCATTGGTACCTACTGAAGCCTTGAGTTTATTTTTTATAGCGTAGTAATACTCTATTGTGTGAAACTACCATATATACTTGGGTGTCCCTACATTGACTGCATATATATTTATAATTGTTATCTCTTCCTCTTGCACTTTTCCCATAACAAGCATGCAGTGACCTTCTTTTCTTTCTTTTTTTTTTTTTTTTTCTTTTGTCTTTTTGAGACAGGGTCTCACTGTGCAGTTGAGGCTGGCCTTGAGCTCACTTTTGTAGCCCAGGCTGGTCTCAAACTCGCACCGATCCTCCTGCCTCAGCCTCCCGAGTGCTGGGATTACAGGCATGCCCCACCATGCCCGGTCTTTTCTTTTTTTCTTTTCTTTTTTTTTTTTTTTTTGTCAGTGACCTTCTTGATCTCCTTTAATCATGCTTGTTTTGAAATTAACCTTGCCAACAACCACAATAGTCACCCCTGCTTTTCTCTGGGTCCCTGTCAGATGGAATATTGTTTTCCATCCTTTAGTGTTCACTGCCTTAATTTCTTTTTTGAGCTAAATGTGCTTCTTGTATACAGCATATTATTGCATTTTGTGTCTTGGTCCACACTACCATTCCGCTTCTTTTGGACTGTGAATTGTGACCATTGATGGTTATTACTCATTTGTATGCTCTTATCATTGGCATTTCCCCTATAGGATTCCTGCTTTTTCCCATGCTTAATTTTTTGGCCTGCTTTGTTGTTCTCTTCTGTTCTTCTTGAAGTTCTGGTCACTTTTGTCTCTTTCTAAAATATCGGTCAGTATTCTTGGGAGGGTTGGTTTGGTTGTCATGAATTTCTTCAGTTGCTTTTGTCTGGGAACTATCTTAACTCTCCATTATACTCAATAGATAGTCTTAAAGATTACATCAGTATGGCTTGGAAGTTGCTTTCTTTCAGGACCTGAAATATCTCATTCTAAGCTCCTCCCAATGTGACGGTCTGTGTTGAGAAATCTTCTGTGATTCTGATGGGCTTTGCATTGTAGCTGATAAGTTTCTTCTTTCTGATAGCTCTTGATATTCTGTTCTCTTGTTCAGTTTCTGAGATCTTTATTATATGTGTCCAAGTGTTGATTTATTTTGATTATAATATAATATAATATAATATAATTATATTACTTATAATGCAAATTATTAATGTATGTCTATGTGCTTCACTCAATTGTGTGTCAGATCCTTTTTCCATGATTAGGAAATTTTCTGCTAAAACTACTGTAAGCATTCCTTTTATATCATTTGTGTTAACTCTGGATTTTTCACTAATACCTATTAATCTTACATTAATTTTCATTGTCTTGCAGCTTTTTCTTCTTATTTATTTATTGTTATTTAGGACAAGGTCTATGGGGTCTGACTCCACAGATCAGACTCATAGTGATCCTCCTGCTTTCAGCCTCCCAAGAGCTGGGATCACAGGTGCACGTCACCATGCCCAGCCCCAGTTGCTGTTTCAGTGCACCCTGGAGGCACAGCAGGTGTGGCACATCAGGAATCAAACCTTGGTCCCTGCACCTGCCTATGCAGGTGCTTTAGTCAGCTCAGCTCTCTGGCTAGCCCCACTTTGTAGCTTGGGTATTGTTATTTCCTGGTTCCTTTTTATTTTATTTTATTTTTTATTTTTATTTTTATTATTTTTTAGAATATTTATTTATTTATTTATTTATTTATTTATCTTGTTTCAGAACCTTTATTTGTTTATTCACTCATTTTTATGGCCGGCTCAGCCCACCTCGAGGGCAGGGTTGGCACAACATGTGGTGCCAGGGATCGAACCGCGGTCCCTGAAGCCACTCAAGCTTTCCCAAGCAGGTGCTTTAGACCACTAAGCCGTCCTGCCGGGCCCTCCTTTTTATTTTTAAGAGACCTTTCCTTTCATGTTTACTAGCTGCAATGCCATCTTCACGTTCTGAAAGTTGGTCTTCTGTTCTGTTCAAGCAGCTTTACCATCTTTCAATCGAATTCCAAATGTCCTGGATATCTCTTTGAATCTGTTTCATGCGTTCTAGTTCTTTCCTGTACTGTTCATTCAGTATTTCCAACATTCCTTAGATATATGGAACAATTCCTGTTGTTCACTGGCATTTCCGTTTATACCCGAGAGATTACTTCTGGTCTCGTTCCCTCCTTTTATTTCATCCTCCCAATGCAGCTAAGAATAGCACCCATTTTGCAAGAACTCAATAGACTGCTAGACGTTGAGATTCTGTGCCAGTGTCTGGCATATACAACTACGGTGAAGACAGCAATACTTGCTGGATACTTGGGTTGATTTTCTTGCGTACTATTTGTCCTAAGTACCATCATGCAATTATTTATATTTGCTTAATATGCCTCCTCACTGTATTTAACAAGAGCTGTGCTTTAGCACTATCCTTAAAACATGCATACCAATACCTAGTAGGTCTTGAAACACTTAAGCCAAAACATAGATCCGAGTGGATGGCTGACTGCTCTAGCATACATCTCGCGCTTGAACTCAGATGTCATGTAGGTCTCTCTTTAGTATCCTGTTCTCAGTTTCCTTTTTGCTTCAAAGCTGGGTTGCTGAATGACTTACATATTGAGGCTTTTCTTTTTCCTGAAATATTCTGTTCTGGAGCCAAGCTCCTACACTGATTGAACAAAAAGTCTTTCCTAATATAGACACCCAAGACTAATTGCGTTGTCCAGGCACATTTGATATGGATTTAATTTCACACATCACGAAGGATCAGCCTCAGATTGTGAGACACGCATTTCACACTCCTTCACGGAGAGCTTTAATCTTCGTAGGCCACATTCACAGCCAACTGCCCTGAAACAAGTCTCAGGTAGAATTTAATGAGGAAAGACGGAAAGAGAAGATGAGGAAAAGCACAAGTTTGTCATCACTTCCCTGGCTGAATTCAGCAAGCCACAGATGCCCCCAGAAGCTGATGTACCTGCGACCTTGATCCAAGCTCTGTCCCAGGAAGCCAAGTGTCACTGTGTGTGGTATCTTGCCCCTGCCCCGGCTTTACCTACAGAGTCTCTAAATGCCGACTACCAAACAGCTACATCCAGTCGCCTGCACTTCACGGATTCCAGATTCTTCCCTGTATGGAAGCCATGCTCTTCAGCGGTACAGAGGGTATATTTTCCTATCAGAATCCCACTGCGGGTTTCTACGAAGCAGCTGGAGTGAAAGAACCACCAGGCTGCAGTATGCAGCCTCTCTGCTGGGAGCCCCTGCACAGCAGCTGAGAGCCTCAATCCCACAGGGTCGGCTCCTGTGCCCGACAGTCCTGAGACCTCAGTCTTCCTGTATTCCTGTGAACCGTCCCTTGGACAGATCCTAACTCTTTTATTAATAAATCCTTATGAGAATGTGCTTCAGTCCATCTCATTCTTGCCTGCCTAAGAATATCCCTCCACATCGCCCCCAAAGTACCCATCCTAAAATCAAAGTCTGCCTGTCATTTCTCATGTCACATTTCCTCCAAAGAGCAAACACAACAACGTTGCAGTGCACAGGAAACGTCCTTCAGTGTGGAAAGCTGCCTCCCCTCCCAGCATGACCCATGCTTCCCGGCTCAGTCCCACAGGCGCTGCACTGCAAACGCCTCTGAAACCCTGGATCCTGCTGAGTTTTCGCTCTCTCCCAGGCCATGTTAGTTTATATTTTGATAAAATTGTCTGGGCTGTTACTCTGGCCACATCAACTTATTTGTTTGCCTGCTTGTCTTCCCAGGCTGTAATATGCTTGAGATTTGTAATATATATTTGAGAGTATTTGCTCGTGTGAAGTAGATGAATCATTTCTGTGAACAGGCAACCTCGTTCCTGCCTCTGGAGTGGGAAGGAGCTCGAGTAGTAGCTCTGCAGGCAACCCTGGGACCACTGGACCCTCAGCAGCAGTGGCTAGGTAGAAGGCCTCGGGGAGACACAGTAGCTCTTCTCCACAGGGATCTTGCTGCCCAGTAGTCTAGATTGTGCTTGTTCTAATGGCAACAACATGGCTTCTAGAGAGCATCAATCTCTAGGCTTCTTAATACCTACACTCAAAACTGGAAAACCAGCATGTCCATTATTTTCCACCATTGATTCCCGAATCCTATACCGGGGAAATACCCTCTGCCTCTTTATGGGAGGAGTTACAATATTACGCTCTCGTGGGCAAAGGCTGGGGGAAGGGTGGAGGACTGGGCTAGTTTTCTTCTATTTTCATTGTTGGTAGTTGAATTCAGCACCCTCACATTGAGCTACGTCACCACATGGCTTTTACTTTGAGACACTGTCTCACTAAATACTAAGCTGCCCAGGTGGGCTCAAGCTTGTCACCCTCCTGCCTCTGTGCCCCAGATTGCTGGCATGACAGTGTCATGCTTGGCCAGGCCATATTTGTAGCCAAGTGGCCTCCTCTTGAGTGGACTAAGACTGAACTGGGCACTGTGGTGCTCTTCCCTAAATGTTTAGGGTCAGATTTGCCACAGACCCGGGTACTGCTTAGTGACGTTGTCATTTTTGGTGAGTGACACAGTGGCTATTAGAATTTGATTTGAAATACCGAAAAGCTATAAAAACAGAAAATATGTTTAAGGATGGTTAGAGCACAGTACCTCTTTTTGAAGAGTTAAGTGGGAAGATACGTTATCAATAGCCATATAGTTAGATAATATCTTGTACTCTGGGGATGATAATTTGTTCTGGGAGATACTTTGGTTACCCTTTTGTATTTGAGTAAGGAGCAAATTTGGCAGGTTAATGAAAAGTTCAGGATGAGGGGATATTCCCCAGGAAATCCTAAAGCCAAATCGTTTTGTTTTTACTGTAAACACTGCATTTTTACTCCCACATTGCTTTACTCTTTAAGATGCTATTTATGGTGACATACTTGTCCATCCCCGACACAATGGTCATTGCCAATTACAAAAGTTTCTGGAAAAATAATTTTAAGAAATGTATTTTATGATTTTTCATATTTATTCATTCTCGACAACAAAACCCGTTTATGTGGAGCCACAGATACCATTTACATTTTTAATAGACTGTATGGTGTCCATGCAGTTGATCAAATGGTGTATGCTTCTGGGGTGCTATGGTGAACTCTATAGAGTTTATTCCTGTAAATGAACATGACCCCTAAAAGTGGGAGAGAGGAAAGTTCTTCTTAGCCTTGATATTTGAGCTCTTTGTTAATGCCAAGGGCAGAAAATATTCTAAGTCTAACGTGGCCACAGAGCCTTGGCTGAGCAGGAAGTTTCCTTAGCCATCTCCTTATCGGCTGAGCAGCTGGGAGTCCAGAGAAGTCCTGGGTGCAGGACGCCAGTGTCAACCTGCTTCCAGGTAATAGCCGTAGGAAGAACATATCAGCAACGAAGGAGCTCATCAACAAGAATTAATGTGGGGGTTGACTGCCTGCCATGCGCGTTCGGGACTGGGAAGCGCATCAGCCTTTGAACCAGCTGGGGACTTGGATGCATGTGTGTCCTCTGTCCTCCGTGTTATTTCATCGTGTGCTTTTAGCGTGCTTTATATCCAGAGTTAATTTGCATTTCTAAAAAGTGATGCTTCTGTATTTTGCTTTATGCAACAGATATGCCACTGCAAACTTGCCTGTAAATTGATTTTTTTTTTCCTTTTGTAAATGGAAACCTAATTGAAATACACTGAGGGGAATGTGCTAGCAAGTAAATCCTTGTGTTGTGTGAAAATTTCATTTTCTTTTGAGAATAAGTATGTCTTAACATATCTGCTTTGTGAATTTAAAGTTTTGTACAACAGATTTCTTCTAAGGGTGCTCGTGTACCTACCTCAGGGTACCCAAGACTCATTAATATCAATTCAATGAGAAGCCTCCTCTGAGTATCTTCCACACCCCAAACAGGGAGAGTTCTGTAACTGGAAAACATCCACTTATTATTGCAGTGATTAAATGTATACTCATGTAACTCTCCGGCTAAACCATGCCTAGCTGGGATGTACAACTTGTTCACCTGTGTTCTCTAACTCCTAATAAAGTAGAGCGACAGGACTACAGTAGAAAATGGCTACAGGGAGTTGAAACAGCACCTAAATAACCCGCCCTATGTGACCGTGCAGATAGTCCTTCAGGGAGTTGGACCCACGAGGCAGACCTTCCTAAATGGTGAGATTTTAGAGCTGAACACCCACTGACAATTGGTTGACCTCCTTATCAATTTGCTAATCTTTATCCAATCGGCCGAAGCTTGGCCCTCTGTGCTCCTGGCAGGGTCACCGCCCTCCCTCTGCAGAGCCTCCATTCATTTCCTGGATGAGTTATTGTCTAGCTGGAGGTGGAGGAAGTAGAGGCAGCCCCCTCCGCCCTGCCCCCGCCTCGTGTAGCTTCCTAGTTCCCTAGAGAAGAAACTTCTCTTGACCTCTGCATTGCTTGGCCTCCTTTCCTGGTCTGGTGAAGCCACAGCAGTGGCGGTGCTTTGTTGGTTGCAGGCTCGAGGCCTCTGGTAACTTGGCATCCGCAGACCAGGTGTTGAATACTCACTCAGGTGTTGAAGTAGACAACATTGGGTGACTTGGAGTGAGCTATTTAACTGTCAGATTTTTCATCTCTAAAATAGATTTTAAGGGCTGGAGAGATAGCTCAGTGGGCTGAAGTACCTGCTTGGGCAAACCCAGGCAAGCCCAGGGACCACAGTTCAATCCCTGGCACCACATGCTGCTCCAGCCCTGCCTCAGGGCTGGATGAGCCAGCCACAGAATCCGGGCATGGTGGCACACACCTATGATCCCAGCACTGGGGAGGCTGAAACAGGAAGATCACTATGAGTCCAAACTGTGTAGTGAGACCCTGTAACAATCAAATACATTAAAAAGAAATAAATTTTAAAAATCCTATTCTTTCAGTTAATAGAAGGGTTAAACAAAATAACTATAAAATATTTACAGAGTGCTTACTACACAGGCAATGCAAAATAAATAAAGGGTGGTGATTATTGTTCTATGGTGAGATAACCCCACCTCTAGAGCCAAAGATCTGGCATCAGTGGATAATTATGTCTTTAAAGAGATTTCAGGATTCCTTTGTTTTATGTCACTCTTTAGGTGCTAAGGATTTATGCTAGCACACATAGTGTTCATAGTTACGGTGATTTTCTTTCCAATTTTTACGCTGTAAGTTCCTCTACTTCATCTTGCCAGACAACTGCATTTCTAACTAAAGTTGTATAAATGTGTGTGTGTGTGTGTGTGTGTGTGTGTGTGTGTGTGTGTGTGTGTGTTACTGGCACTTGTCAATTCAAGGCTTCCCACACGGTAGGCAGGCACCTGGCTCTGGCCACATGCAACCAGCCCTTTTCACAATTTTATTTTGAAATGGGGTCCCCCGCTTGCGATCCTCTGCCCTCTTCAGGGGCTACAATTACAGAGCACCCCTTCCTCCTTCCCGCAGGACCCTGGGGACTCCTGCGAGTCTTCCCCCTCGGCCTCTGCGCTCGCCTGCGTGTCGCGCAGCTCCTGGGGAGCCATGGCTGCTCCTCTCCCTGTGTCTCCATCCTTAAGGCTCCAGTGCCGGCGCATGGTCTCCTTTGCTCATTTCCTCCTCTTCGTTCTTCCTATAACCTGCTTCGAGGTCCACGGCCTTCCTCTCTGCGCTCGCATCTCCAATTCATGCTATTGAGTGTTAGAAACTTTGTCTTCCCTCTAGCCATCCCCCGTGCCACAATAGGTCACTACTGTGGTCGGCTGCCTTATTATGCACACAGCACACAACATGACAACATGACGTGTGCTTTGTTACTTGGCACTCCAGCACCTGGTCAGGTGCTGCTCTCCCTGTGTGGTGTCTTTCCTGTCCCCTGTCTACTATGTGTGCATGGCAGTGCACCTGATGGCTCCCTCCCTCCCTCCTCCCTTCCTCCCTCACTCCCTCCCTCCCTCTCTCCCT